>JBAMHW010000016.1:4949694-4963292 GCA_037177495.1 Rhadinocentrus ornatus | reverse complement strand
CCCATACAATCAGTAAGACTCCAACTACTAACATGGCCAAGACCAAAAAGCTGTCCAAAGACACCAGAGACAAAATTGTAGACCTCCACAAGGCTGAAAGGGCTACGTGGCAATTTCCAAGCAGCTTGGCAAAAAAAAGATCCACTGTTGGAGCAGCTTTTATTAAAGTATACTAAAAATACATATAATATAAATAAATATAAAGGTAAAATATTATTGAGAAACACAAAAGCATCATTGTATACATCTGTAGAAATAAAATATTGTATGTAAAATAAGTACTGTTGGTTCTTGATAATCCATGCCTTAAAGGGTTAAATAATTAAATTTTACCCAGATATTGTGCTTTGAACTGTCTCAAAGAAGTGAAGCCTGGAGAGCAACAAGAAAATACGCCGTACGATTTGCTCCCTTGGCCCCCTCTTCAAGTGACTGTAACTTCCTCTTAAAAGCATTTTCTTTTGTGAACATAACACCATATAGAGTATTAAATTGCTCTTTCTACTTCCAGAGGTCCCCCCTCTGCTCCCCTATGGCTTTGACTGCACTTCCCCCCCCCTTTCTGAAGGCACAAGATAATCATATTCTGATGCTATTTTCTTCCTCTTCCCCTTTTTCTTGCTTGTACTTTAAGCTTATCCCTCTCTGCTCAACATTAGGGTGTAAGCCATTGCAACAAAGTGGTCTTAAAACATGCACTGAAATTCTCAAAGACTGAATAAACAGGCGGAAACGTATCTCAGATGCAAATGTGGATTTACCCATCTCCTGTGCTCTGGTGATTAAGTGAATGACAATTCTTCAAGGTGCAGCAAATGAGGCAATTTTGAGATGAGCGATGATTTTCATAAAACATTAATGCTGCCATGTACTTTTTCTCTTTTCCTTTTTTTTAAACTGTTTAGCAAGCAGAAAATGCAGCAATTTAAAGTCCGTTGTTGTTTAAACATCTAACCACACAAGCTCACTAAGTAACATTTTATGCTGTTTTGTGGAATTATTCATATGAGAGATTTGCTGTGGCAATAAATCATCAGTAACATGTTCTCATCTAACTGGTCTTTTAACAATATTAAGGCCTTAGATTTTTAAATAATAGATGTGCCTCAGAGCCATTTGTATCAATGGAACATGTTAAGAGGCTAAGTGATGTGTTGCCCTGCCAAAGCTCTGCATCATTAAGCTATCATCTATCCACTCTGAACTCTGTGGAAGACATGACATGATTCAATTTAGATAATGCAGGTATTTTTTTATTGTTGACTTGTAGCATCATTCCCCTTCATCAAGTTCATGTTATTCAGTTTGTTAACAGTACATTTTCAATTTAGGCTTCAAGATAAATTAGATAAAACTGTAATGCTGTTCTTGAAATATCACATTTTAGAGAGAAACTGTAAAGACTATATATATTTTATAAATTTAAATATTTGCCCTTGTTGGTTTTTTGGTTGCTGTTCCACCTACAGCAATTGCGATTACTTTGTTATATTCAAATAAATGTTGCCATAAAGGGATAATTAGGTGCATATTTTTTCACCTCTATGGTAGAACAATTGTGCATAAATACAGTTTATGCTGTATCATTTGCAAAAATTAAGTAAAAACAGCAGCAATGCAATTTTCAATCATGTTAAGTTGCCACATGTTGGCTTTCACATGTGCCAAAAGTTGATATCACTCACTCCTTATTGGGATGTTTGCTGTCTCAGAGGAAAACTCTATCAACTGTACAAGCTGCAGTGTTTCCCTTGACTAGTGTGTGGCAGCAGACACGGCAACATTTTCACGACGAGGGAGTAAGATAAAGGAGGATGCCTTCAGGGCTCACTGGGGAGTTCTTGCTTAAGAATAAAGACAAATCAAAGGGAAAACATGAATGAGAGAGTAGACAAACATAAAAAAGTGAAAATAAATGCATATAGGGTACAAAAGCTGAAAGAAATAATACAATGCTATTCATCCTCATAGTTTAAAAGGACATCCAAAGTTGTTGAAGCAACTTGTATTGGTGAAATATGTTGTGATGCTTAATTTGTCACCAGTGTGGCATTGATTTTGTGGTCGTTATCTCAATTTCCTCTAAAAGCATGTAATTGGTAAAAATTATCTGATGGGTTTGTTGCTGATCAGCTCAAATAAGATTGTTGTCTGACTCTGTGCACTACTGCAATTAGTGGAAAACAGATAGGTAGAGCATAAGAGGAAATTACCTAAAAGGTCATAATCACAGCTTAATGGTACATTTAGATGAGCATTAGTGTTATTATTAGCAAACCTGGCTGGAATAATTAGGGTCGGAGTTTGTATTTGATGTACTCTTACACTTGTCTTGCCAGTAAAACCTAAACCATTTATTGATTGCTTGCTTTCATAAAGCATGCGGGACAGGATGGATCTTCATTGACATTTAATTCTCTACATTGATATCAATCTTTACTAAATCAGTCAGCCCAAAAGGCAGATAAAACCACACACAAGAACATGTAGCTATTTACACAAGCAGTGTTTTCCGGCTTAATTTCCAAAGCAGTATTTAGAGAGGGGAGATGCATCCAGAGGTGGGCCTGCAGGGCATAGTGAAATTCATGGTGATAGAGTAAACAAGTCACATCCGCAGTTTGAGCATCACAAACTGCTTATTCTAGAAAAGCCTTTAAGTGCAATTAAATGTTCCATTAAATGCAGCTGTTCGTTATTCCAACATAGTCAGCACAATTATTTTCTACTCAGTTATGGCACATTAATAATTACCCCGCCAGCTGATCCATGTCATTTACATACCATATTTTTAGAATCACAAGAGTGTTTTACTCTTTTAACATAGACTGAAAAAACGTCCATGATGTGTTTATACAAAGACGATTTCTTTCTGTGTTTATATTATTTATTTTTTATTATTATTTAGGGGTGGCTTTCAAATTGCGAAGGCTGACTGTGCACACATGCTCTGCTCCACTGGGCACTTTTTGCAGATGGTCTCATTGCTATGCATAGAAGAGCCATCTCTAGATTTGCATTTGGTCAATTTTTCCGTTTAAGTTGGACATCTGTGTGTAGTAGGATTTAATCTGCAGGTCCCCATGGAGGCTGCTTGGATTTTAATTAATTTTATTAATGCATCAATAATAAAAAAAAAAGAAAAATGGAAGTCAGTTGCTCTCCCTGCCGAACGCTTTAGTTGGCTCAGTCTGTTTATCCTGTTTAAATTAATCTAACAGTATTTAAAGGACTAAACTTTTTTAGCAGTTAGTTGAATAAAAAATGCCCAGTTAAGATTTTTTTTATACCACACTTAATATACAGAGCTGCCAGCTTTCATTCCTCCTCATTTCTTTCTCTACTTAACTGTATGTTCCTTGTTGACCTTGTAGTCAATCTCCCTTCATTGTATGAGATTCACGCAATGACAATAAATGTATTATTCCATTTATTCGTGGTTGTCAAAAGCAGATGTGACCAGAAAGGCAACTTTTCTGCCCACAGTGGCTAAAGTCTTCATCCTGGCTGGATGGTTGTTGTCATTAATCTAGCAAGGAGATGTGTTTACTTTTTTATTGACCTTTGGGAAAAATATTAAAAGCAGACACTGTCATGGTGTTTTGGCAATAATTCGCAACTGACAGCGAAGGAGATGGATTTCCCTTCAGGATGGCAGTTTATCTCCGCTGCCCGTGGAGTCTGGGTATGCTCTAAATCAAGCTTTTGTCAAGGATGATTGAGCTGAAATAGTGAACGATCTAACTAAAAGCTCAGAGGAGATGAGAGATTCTACAGTGTCGTTTAAATGTGTGTGTATGTTTTATCAACATAAATCGGGTATTGTCTTTGGGGCTTAGGTATGCAGCAGTAGCGTATTTAAAGACTGAAAGTCTGACTGAAAAGTTGTTCTGTTTTAACTTAAGTTTTCTTCCATGTTTTTTTTTCTCTAAGGGATACAATGCAAACTTCACAACATTAAAAACAATTGTTCTTACCATGCAATTTATTAAAATACTGGCCTATCAGCATCTTTAGAAAGTCAGTTTGCTGCACAGTTAAGGTGACCTTTTACACTTAAGTAGTTAAATCCCGTACCTGGCTGTTTTAGAAAATTTAAACTTTCTTTAAATTTGCTTTGCCATTGTAAATATAAGGTTTTAATGTACCTTTGTCTAGGTTTGCTTTACTTTAGCAGGAACTTTTGACTGTTTAAACCAATTTATATCACAATTCTTCTCAAAAGTTTATCTGGGTATATCTCGGTGTAATGAAATAAACTAGTTTTCTCACCATATGTTCCCTTTGTGTTTTTATAATCTTACATGGAGACATTATTATGTGTCTTCCAGGAACCTGCTCACAGTCTCTTCATAGTTTGTGAATTCCAAATTCTCTAGGCGGATTGTCCAGTATAGAGCATGCACATTATCCAGTGCATGCTCCATTTTAACAACAGAAGTGCTTGCAAGGAATGACTACTTTCTGCTGAAGGGTTGGATAGGATGGCAAATTAGCATGCACAGTGAGAAAGGCTTGAAATGAGAAACTAGTATAAGCCACAACAAAATGTCAGTAGAGAGGACAGCAGCAGCCAGGAATCACTTCCCAGGCCAAGCCGGCATGTGCTAACAGTTACCCACCAAGATAAGGTCATGCTGATTGAACAGTGACTGACAACAACTAGCTTCGTTCAGGCCAGGCTAGCATCTGCTACTCATACATTTGTTCCTAACTAGGCAGATAGCTTCCACCTGGTGCTAGCTAGTGCTAGCCTTTAACGGCCATTCACCTGGACAGACTATTAAGGGAACTAACTGTACTTTGTGTAGATGCATGTGTTCACTGGACAACTGAAAGTATCTTTTTTTCTTCTTCTATAACAACTAAAGAGACATGCAGTTACTTATTGCAGCAAACGTAGTTTGAATTTAAGCAAATTAACCTGAATTTGTGGTGATGCCATGTTTGTCAAAAGTATTTTGTTTGCCATTAATTTAAACCTAAACAATAGGTGCAAATCCATAGAAAAGTCTGTGTTTTTCAAAATACCTGTATACATGTGGTGAATTCAAAGTGTTCCAAACTATTCCATAAATGATGCCTGGAACTTCCAAACCTTCCTTTATGATCGGGGAAGTTTTAAATCTAGCATGACTACGCTAATTTAAATGAATGTGTTCTGGCAGTCACTTTATAAAAGAGGCCAAGTCAGACTAAATGGTCACCTTATTCACTGAACAATATTCGCTGTGCCATACTGACTTACACTCAGTTAATATAGTGTAATGCCCATTTGTCTACAATGTACCTTCAATGACTGAGTCTATTATTATATTTTACAGCATGTTATGGCACCTAAAAACCAGATCAGTTTGCATAAGAATTCTTGTCTTTTTGTGTGTCCATTAATGTTTTATGATATGCGGTCAACCCACCGACTAAATCACAGCATTTTAATTTGAAAAACAAACAAAAAAACAAACCAACTGTAAATACAGATTGTGTATTAGATTAGATGTGTAATGGTAATTAGTAGATGCAGCAACTCGAATAGATACCTAACCGGTAATGGAAATAAACACATTCAGCTTGAATGGAGCTGGGGATCAGTTATCTGCCTCAACAATTTCCAAAGGTTCATTTCTCCCAAAGAATAATTTCCTCTTGGCACACAGGAGGCGACTAAAAAGACAAAACAAAAGCAAAACAAAAGGCCGATAGGTAAACACAAGAAAGCATCAGATGTTGCAGAAGAAATCTATAATCTTCTGCTCTGTTTGACTTGCCGTCATTTTTGTCCTTGCATTTCAAAATGTTACATTAGCATGGGACACTTCATGAATTCCACACCTGTTACAAAAGCTGCTTTGCAGTTTCGTTTAGCTTTGACTTAATACTGTTATCAAGAATCATTTTGATTTAGGTTTGTGTCACAGATGAGCTGCAGAGCTGAGCACAAACCACAGGTGGTATGAGTTTACCAGGCAAAGTTATTTTATTGACTCTCCAGCACAGACAAACGGACACAGCTTTGATTACTACACAGACTGCTTGTCAGAAAGCTGCTGTTTGTCTAAATAATCTGGACAATCTGAGACCACACAAGCCACTGATTAACTGTCCACATGTACACATCTCTCTGAAAATAAACAAATACGAACAGGAAAAAAATAGAATAGCTTCTTTTTTCCTTTTTTTTTCCTTTTTATTATCCCCATCCCTATCCTACTCCTACACGTTTGAACTGGCTACCAGTCGATTAACCCAGTTTTAAAACAGGTGTGATAAAACCAAAGGCCTTTATAGCCGCCAGCTGGTGCCTCCAACACTCCCACTAGAGACTGAACACTCATGTTTTAAGAGATTTTTGTTGATCATGATTGTATAATGTGACTAAAATTTTAACCCTGAAATACAGGAGAGTCATAATGCTAATTATCTACACAATTGTTGTTTGAAAGATTTCTGCCTGAATGTAAAATCACAATAATGGCCCATGGCATTTGGATAAACAAGGTTGCCATATCCTCAACCGACTAAGGCCTGGTACACACAAAAAGAATTTAGGGCTGTTTTTGTCCACATTTTGCCCCTTCCCGACCAAGGACGGTAAACGCCCGACTATCGTGAAACTTATAAGATTTCCCTGTACAATTATCATTTGGTCTGAGGTGAGTGCCGAGCAGATTTGTCCTGGTAATCCGCTCCGAAATGGGTCGTAGCCAAGAATGGGAAAAAATTTAACATGTTCAATATTTACGACCCGACATCTTCATATGTGGGAGGAAAGCCGCCGACTCATGAATTGTGCCTGTGTGGTTGGTCACATGGAATGAAATGTAGCCAATCAGAGAGCAAGTTGACTAGGGAACAAGGATGTGTATAAAGTCCGTGTTCACGCTGTATCCATGTTATTTTTTCCAGTTCTGGCTTTTTGTGTTAACATTATCATTCCTTTGTCCTATATATCTGCTTCCAAGCTGGGTGTTGTGTTTTCCGGTTCTTGCTATGTTTCTCCTTTTTGGTTTTTTGTCGGTTGTTGCTATGGTTCTTCTTCTACGTTTTTGTTAGATGACGAACGCTCACAAGTGATGTCTGGCTCGGAGGGATAGATTGTAGATGAGTTGCGAGACAACATCGTTATGTGTGTGTTGCTCTGTGATTAGGTTATCGGAACACACCACACACAGTATGTAAACTGTTTACTGCCTGATTCTTTATCTTCACGTGTGAGGTCTCGAACTAATAAAAAATCTCTATGTGTATCAGGCCTAAGTGGTAAAAACGTTTAGTCTGGGTCTAATAAAAATTTCTCTAAACTTGTTTGGCTCCTCACTGCATGTTTATTTCTCTTTTTTACTTTTTCCAAAAATGTAAGAGCAATTTCTTGTGCCAAGAGAAATGTGTTGTCACCAAATGTCTTTACTCCATTCAGGCCGCATTTCAAATTAACAACCTACAGTGTAAGTAATTAATTCACTTGTGAGGATGTTATACCCCTCACAAAGACACAATAGTTTCTTCTGTGGAAAAACTGGCTCCCACAATCAGATGCAAAATTGTCATATATATTTTCATTGCATATGTGTTTATAACAAGTCCTCCACCAGGACAAGAAGTTTCTAAAGATCACAAATTACTAACCCTATACACAATTGTTATCCCAGAACATGGAGTTATGTGTCACAAAACTAATTAACAAGAACATTAAATGAGTTAGAAATGAAGTGAATCACAATCCTGCTTTCCAGTCTATGTACCCCCCTGAAGTATTGAGATAAAATAATGCAAAAACGTTATTATGAGTTTCTGTCCAGGTAATGTTAATTCTAACAGCGTATACAAAATTAACGACAAATGCTGATATACTGTGAAGTTCGACAAATCAAACAAGACAAAAAAATGTTTTATGACTTATTGATAATGTTTTTTTTTCTTTCATTTTCTTTAAAAAGTCTTTGTCCAGAATCATTAAAATCCTTCTTAGTTTGCCATTGTAAAGCCTGTGATCACTGTCGTTGCTATGAGCCTTTTTTGCAAGTCTTCACTGGGATTTTGTGCCATTCCACTTTGCCAATGTCCTTCAGATATCTGAAGTTGGAAGGCTTCCCTGCCATCACTCTGATCTTTAGTTGCTGATCCACAGATTTTGGAGGGGATTTAGGTCTTGACTAATATGTTGATTCTGTTTCCTGTTAATATTTCTTGATCATTTGGTTGCTATTTGTCAGGGATTATCATCTTAAAATCAAAAGCTGCCCTATGTTTTCCTGCATAGTCCTTTTGCAGTCATCACTTCCAGGGATTGTGAAATACCAACAATACCCAGCTGATACCGACAAAGCTGGTTTTGTTTTCCAAACAAAGGAGTCCTTGTTTGCAAAACAACTTATTTGGAAAAAGAACGAAAATAAATAAATAAATAGATTTCAGCTCATATAGGTCATATATGACAATGTACTCATTTGAACACAAATATGGCTTCATAGCTGAAAAAGAAAATGATACCATACTGTGTAATTGTTACATTTGCCAACGGTGCAAAACTTAACAGTTTGACAATAAACATAACTATGGCTTATTTTCTTAAGAAACTGAGCTGATCCAAAAAAGAAGGCAGCTCCCTGTTTGAGAAAGAAAATAATGTATAAAATATAATGTTAAAAGCATGAATTGTAGACATAAATTCATGTTACAATTTTCAGTTTTTTAGACAAAATTGCTTCCACAACAGAAACTCCTGCATCTCAACTTCCTCAGGTTGGAATCTAGAGCTCTTCAAAGCAGCTGGCCCAGGTCTGAATGCCGATCTGGGACCTTTTGAGGCATGTTGCCACATCTCTTACTGTCTACATTTTCTGTCTACATACTGTACAAGAAAGGCCCATTAAGCTCCCAAAAAATGCTTGACTACCTTAAAAACGTACATAATCTGCAACATAAGGCATTATTAAAGTAAGAGTCCACTCTTTAAGCAACTCAAACACCCACTGAGATTGATGTTTGTTCAGTCTAAATTACATTAAAATATTAAATCAAATAAGAGGATATTTCATTGAGCAACATCATCAAAATCTGATTTTGTTAAGAGCCATTAGCAAGCATGTCCACAGTTTATGATCTCATCAAATTTCAGCCCTTGCAGCCCTGTATGAGTTCTGCATACCTCGCATATAAGTTTGCACCATGCAATTACATAAATCCTCAGATACATGTATAATTGAAAAGGACATGCTTACTTTGGCATACAGTGAATCTTAGCCTGCTATGAATGTCAGTGGGCATTGTTATGGGAAAACAAAACGTAGAGATGAATTTGACAGATGAGACCACAACTTACTCATCACGCTTTCCACCAGAGATCTTTATCAGAACTCCATTTCCAGCTCACCGACTCACAAAGTCATTATCCCAAATATAATTTGCACTAAGGACAAGACTAAATAATGTGTAATATATTTTGTGTTTCTCAGGAGAATTGACTGTAAAGAGAATGACTGTTAATCTTATTCTGCATTGCGTTTAGCCATGTGCTTTCTCCTCGCTCATCCTTTGTTTTCCTTTACCTCAGTCTTTCTATTTCTTTTTCTCTATTTTTTTAATTATTTTTAATGTCATTAGTGGGTTCTTTCTCAGTATGGATTATTTTTATGTGACTCTGCTTTGCTCCCTTTAGGTGACCGAAACAAGGACGGGCCCTCTTGGATGCAGTAACTATGACAACCTCGACTCTGTCAGCTCCGTTTTGGTTCAGAGCCCTGAAAACAAGATTCATTTGCAAGGTTGGCCATCCATAATTGAACTCTCCCAATTTCTGATGGAATTGTCACAGTGTCTGTTCTCTGGCAAGCTTATAACTGCAGCATGAGAGTGTCAGAATGAATTTAGCTTCAATCACTCTTTTGCTTTTTATTTTCTTCTTTTTTTTCCATTGCATGCTTGCAGAGTTCTGAAGTGGATTCCAGGCAGTAATGATTCAGAACAAAAGTAGCCAAAGTGTGCAGCAAAAAAAAAAAAAAGAGAGAAAACCTTTAAGTGAATCTCAGCATATTGCATGTGATGCCAAGCATATGTACAATGTAGCCAAAGAACAGAGAAAGACCTGACTTGGTTTCACAGCAGCCATGTGTACACACTTTGAATGAAGACCTTAGTACAGTACAGCTTCTTCCTCATTCATCTATGCATTTGTCCTGTTTTTGTCCTTGCCCCAGGTCTCCAGGCCATACTGCCGGAGTATCTGAGGGTCAGGTTCATTCAAGCTGCTCTTAGTTACATTGGCTGCAGTGAAGAAGGCCAGTTTGTGTGCCGGGACTATGACTGCTGGTGCCAGTGTGCCATCGACTACCCACGGTGTAATTGCCCTGAGGTGGATCTGAAGGCTATGGAAGCCAGTTTACTGCAAATTCGAGATTCCTGGAACATGGCCAACCAAGACTTTGAGGAGTCAGGTCAGTGTTTTTCCACCCCCTTACACTCATTCAACAATTGTGACCCTCTTGCTGAGAACAAATTACACCCTATTGTTAGAGGAGATGATGGGAAAAGAAAACCAAGCAGAGAAAGAAGGGACTATGACATCATGCTAAATTACAAACACACAATGAAAACAACTTAGACGAGCATCTCATTCGCAAACACTGAAATTTTTCTTTAAAACTAATCTATTATGCAACTTCAGTTTTATTAAATCTTTGCTAATTAACATTTTTCTATGTTAAAATGAGCTGTTGTAAAGCGAAGGTCGAGAAGCACAATGATGCAAAACCAAACAGTATATAAAGTTCCGTCAGAAAGGTGCTCTTCATTGATTTCTCTCATTTTCCTCAGTGGGCTAATACAGGTTTACACATAAAAGGGATAGCTCTCTCAGTAGAAGCAGCGCAGCAGAATCTCTTAAATTTACAAATCTGACATCCCATCATGTAGATTGTCAAAACATTGTCCTCCTCCCTGATATCCAAAAAAACACCGTATGGTGCATCTGAGGCTCTCTGCGAGTGGAGAAATGGCACGGTTTATAATTCAAAGTCCAGATAATGAAAGAGAGAGAGAGGGGGGCATTTAAAACGATGTGACTGGATCAGCAGTGATTCAGTGAAAGAGAGGCCCTCCAGTAGCCTAAGGACGATCTGTCATGCCCCAGAAACAAACTACATTTGCTATAATCTGCTAGCAGCATATGATGTAACCTCTAATATAATATTTCACGTCTCACTTGCTCCCATTTTTTCACTAAACCTTATTTGAAATAAGCTGATAAATAATGCAAAAAGCATGACTGCATCAACAGATTCATATAAGCTCTCAAACAAGTTCTTTTTTTTTTTTTAAGAGTGAACTGACCCTGTCTGGCAGACTCAATTATGTGAAATTACACCCTGTGCATTGCATACAATATCTTAATGTTTTCTTTCACCACAGCAATCAAATGTCGTCTCAATGTTACAGATGTTTTCTGATCTGCCTTGAACTGTTTTCACTGCACCTTGCTGCCTATGCTTCTGCACTGAGAGCAACTATAATTGCACGCAGTTGGCAATAACTTAAGCAGCAAGGTTCCCTGAGTAGGGCGTGTGTAGTGTTGTATTTAATAAAACCAAAAATGAGCTCCCATGAACCCCATGACTTTTACCGTTGATGTTATAGAAAACAACTTGCATCAGTAGCAGAGACATTAATATTCATAATTTGAGTTGTTAAATAAAGATTCTGCAGTCAGATGATGACGGATTTGCTTTGATCTCACACAGGGTTTAATGTTCTTTTTTAAAGACCATATATTGACCATTGCTGAATGAGTATCATATATATTTAGCTGCATCAGTGTCTGTGTTCATATTCAATTGTCTGGTGCACCCATAAAACTGTAGTGTAGAGACACACCAGTTCAGGAGAGCAACATGTTGAAGATGGCGCCGAGGTTGGCTGCTCAAGCTCTCTCCCCTAACATTATATATTCCTTATTTATTTTTTTTATTATTTATTCTTTTCTCAGTTATGCAACCTGCTAAAGTGAGCCCTATCATACAGTTCGGTGATGGAAAAAGCTTTTTTATCGCCACCGCCACCAGCTTACAACTGGGAATCTCCTTGGCAGCACTTACCTGTTGTTGTACCTGAGCGACGGAGGCTGCGGAGGAAAAGAGGGTCACGAGCTGAAATCCTGGTCCGGCTGAGGAAACGGAGGAATCCTCAGTCAATGGACAACAAGCTGGATAAACTTCGGAGCAGGATGGTGTTTTAACGGGAACTTGGCTCGAACCCTCGATCCCGGACTACGCCATTGTTCCCAAGGGACTCTCCGTTTATCGGCTGGATCAGACTATACATTCATAACAGAGCAAGGGAGGTGGTGTCTGTCTCATGGTGAACAAGAAGTGTTGCTCAGATATGGGAATTATTTCTACGGGCTGTACTCCAGACCTGGAGCACCTCATGATCAGATGCCGGCCTTATTATCTTCCGCGTGACTTCACGTTGGTTGTCATGACAGTAGTGTGTGTTACGCCACATGCTGATACCAACGAGGCCAAGGAAGAACTGTTTGAAGTTATCAACAAGGCAGAGACTTCACAGCGCCAACCTGAGGAAAGTCCTGCCGAGATACCACCAACACATCAGCTGTTCTACGCGTGGCAAGAACATGTTCACACCCATTAAGCAAACACGTATAAGCCCCCCCCCCCTCGCTCTCCGTTTGGCAAGTCTGATCACGTCTCAGTTCTGCTGCTGCTTTCCTATAGACAAAAAATGAAGTCCAGGTACGCGCTCTGGAGAGCTATTTGTAGTGCAAAGAGACAGTACAGGGACAAAGTAGAGTCTTATTACAAGGGTTCCAACACCAGGAGCATGTGGACCGGATTAAAAACTCTTCATGACTACAAAAAGAAGACCAGCAGTACTGATTGATGTCTGCATTTCTGCCTGAAGATCTGAACACCTTTTATGCCCGCTTTGAGAGCGCCTCTACAGATGCAGAGGTATAAAAGTCTCAGGAGGACCACTGCCCACATGTGATATCCAGAGCAGACATGTGCAGAACTTTAAAAAGGATAAACACACATTAGGCTACTGGACCTGAAGGCATCCCCGGCAGAGCTCTCAAGGTGTGTGCAGACCAGCTGGCAGATGTCTTTTCAGACATTTTAATGTCACTGCTCCAGTCTGTAGTCCCCACATGCTTCAAGAAGACCATCACTGTCCCTGTCCACAAGAGAACCAAAATCCTATGCCTGAATGACTACCGCCCAGTAGAAGTCACTTCCACCATCATGGAGTGCTTTGAGCGCTTAATCAAATCATTCATCGCTTCCTCCATCCCGAACTCATTGGACCCACTTCTGTTTGCCTACAGGCCCAATAGGTCAACTGAAGATGCCATTGCCTTCACCCTCCAAACTGCCCTTTCCCATCTGGACCAGAGGGACACATATGTGAGAATGCTTTTTATTGACTACAAATTGACTACATTGGCAAATAGGCCACTGGCGCCCTGTGCTCTACACAGATGAAAGCAGGTTCACACTGAGCACATGCGACAGACGTGACAGAGTCTGGAGACGCAGTGGAGAACGTTCTGCTGCCTGCAACATCCTCCAGCATGACCGCTTTGG
>JBAMHW010000016.1:4920938-4949594 GCA_037177495.1 Rhadinocentrus ornatus | reverse complement strand
ATGCTAGACCTCATGTGGCTGGAGTGTGTCAGCAGATCCTGCAAGACGAAGGCATTGATGCTATGGACTGGCCCGCCTGTTCCCCAGACCTGAATCCAATTGAGGACATCTGGGACATCATGTCTCGATCCATCCACCAACGCCACGTTGCACCACTGACTGTCCAGGAGTTGGCGGATGCTTTAGTCCAGGTCTGGGAGGAGGTCCCTCAGGAGATCATCCGCCACCTCATCAGGAACTATCCCAGGCGTTGTAGGGAGGTCCTACAGGCACGTGGAGTTCACACACACTACTGATCCTCATTTTGACTTGTTTTAAGGACATTACATCAAAGTTGGATCAGCCTGTAGTGTGTTTTTACACTTCAATTTTGAGTGTGATTCTAAAAATCCAGACCCCCATCGGTTAATAAATTTGATTTCCATTGATAATTTTTGTTATTTTGTTGTCAGCACATTCAACTATGCAAAGAACAAAGTGTTTAATAAGAATAGTTCATTCATTCAGATCTAGGATGTGTTATTTTACTGTTCCCTTTAGTTTTTTGAACAGTGTATATTTTACTGTATAACTTATTGGTAGTTTTCTTGCTTTTTGTGTTCGACTAATTCTATTTTTATTGTGGTTTATATTGTTTTTATCATTGTTAGATGAGCCTGGGATTCAAGAATTTCATTGCCTATAATTCTTGATATAATTGTTGTGCAATGACAATAAATTCACTCATTCTTTTGTTCATGTTAGAAAGTAAATCCATATTTTAGAAAGATCCAACAGGTTTTGGTCAAACACGGATGGAATATTGACCCATTTATTGATATATATAGTTATTCAATGTTTAACTGCCTTGGTTAACATTTTATGAATGAAATTCCTTTAAAATCATCTTGATTCTTATTAATGTCTAGTACTCCCATCTTTAACCCTTAAAACTCCAAGGCATTTTTTGACCCACCTATTCTTTTTTTTCCCCTTAATGTAAAAAATTGTCTCAAACCTCAGCCCTTTAAGCCCTTTCAACATGCAGACATTTCTATTTTATCAGCATGTCCTCAGTTGTCAGATTATAAGTCCTTAATGTATGCAAAGTGAATGCATCAATAGATACCCCACTATTATGGCCAATAATAATAATAATAAAAAAAAAAGATTTTTTCCTGATGTTACTTTCTTCTTCTGTTCATCTGTCTTTAATTTCTACAGTGACCAAGCCTTTTCTCATCTGCAAAAAAAACAAAAAAAAAGCAAATTGAAATTGCAACAAAATACAGAAACTATTAACATATTTACACTTTTTCCTCCAGCTGTTTTTTGTTATTTACAGTTATTTATGCAACTAATTACCTACTATTCTAAACCAACTCTAACTCAGTTAATGTTTGGGACTACTGTGCATCAAAAACATCTTCTTGACTTTATTCCAGCCATAGAGTGTTATTTTTCTTGTTCTTAAACTGGATTCACACTCGTGTGGCACCTGCATACGGCTGGGCTAGCGTAGCTGACGCTGGGGAAATTTGTTCTTGCTCTCGGGCGTTGGGTTACTTTGTTGTGTTGCAGCTTCTCTTCCAAATCTGAAAGTGGCAGTAGGGCTGGTTTTGGCTGGTAAACTCCACAAGACAGATTTTCTTCGGCAGTGACGCCGTAACAAACCTCACGCAGTATTAATCCCATAATAATCTTTGGATAGATCACTTTTTGATCTTTGGCTGCTACTGATTGGACAGTACAGCCGTTTGAAGCTGACTGGTGGAAAGTTTTACCGGAAGTAGCTTAATAATGCTTTCTTGGTCAAAATGTAGGTCTGTTACCAACAAAGCTGTGATTTTTGATGGTGAAAATGTGTGAAATAATTGTTTTATCATGGATATTATTATGGATTTACCATATAAAGTCTTTGAATAAACACTAAATTTTCCCGCTGAATTTTAAACTTCCTTAATGGGATGTAACTTCAAGGGTAAGCTCTCAAACATAGTAAACCTCACAGTTAAACACCACTGTTCCGGAGAAATATAGGCGATAGCACTCATGGAGTTTTAAGGGTTAATGAAAACCACCAAAATCTGTGTGTTCTCTTTTAAAACCAAACAAAGATTAGACACTGTTCCTTTCTTGACTTGGTGGCTGACAAGATAATCATAGTGGTTCGATTTCAGTCTTGTTCTTTTTGTACTTGAAGTTTTCATCTTTCCACAGATACAGGATAAACTTACTTATTTTTTCTCCATGTGTTTATTATTATTATTATTATTATTATTATTATTAAAAACACTTTGGTTTTTAAGCATAGCCTGGCAATTTCTTGTTAAAAAGTGTTCTTGTCCAACCTGTCTTTATTCTACGTTATAATTTATTCTTTTTGCATTTCTTTCAAAAACTTCTGTTTCTCCTGTTTGCCTTGTCTTGTCAGACTCGACAATTTTATTTCATATCATGGTGAAGGGTGTTTCAATAACTCAAACAAAGAAATATAATGAAAGCGAGATGCTGTATGGTATCCAAAGCCTGATTTCCCTTATCTCTCTATGACTCGGTTTCCATTGTTGTTTAAAAATAAAGCATATCAGCGAACCATGCCGCTAAAGATGACGTGTACTGTACACAAACATGAAAGATAAAAGCATTTATTATGGTTTGTCTTTACATACTTCTCTCTGTAATTAATTTCATAAAAGTAAGACAAATGAGCATGCTTAATTAAATAAAGAATAAAGTGTGGAGACTGCACCTTGTAAGTTTTTTTCTCTCAGAGACATAACCTCTGTAAATCACCTCCATATACTCATTTATATATTCTACTACAGCCTTTTCAATCAACTTAATAATTTCACAGAAACATGCAACCCACCTTACATAATCACTAGGGAAGGCATTGACACTTAATTGGTTTTCTAATCAGATGCTTTATTATCAAGATAATGTTAACTAATTACAAACAGTCATACGGTAATTTTTTATCAAAGTTTTGCACACTTCGATTTTCCATAGAACCAATGATCATGATATTGTTATTCAGTGTCCTGGAAGTGTAATCTGTTTATTATGGTGTGTGCATGTGGCTGCTCTGTGAATGGCTAAGGGATATCTTCAGCCATTTGTCCATGCATTTATCTTTACTAAACCCGACTACTCTAACGCTGTCTTCAGAGGTCTCCCTAAAAAAATCCATCAGACAGCTGCAGTTAGTCCAAAATGCTGCTGCTCGAGTCCTCACTAAGACCAAGAACGTGGAGCATTTAAATCCAGCCCTCAGATCTTTTCTCTGGCTTCCTGTCTGTCAAAGAATAACTTCATAATCCTGCTGTTAGTTTAGTAGCTGAATGGTTTAGGATCAAAATACATTCAGGATCTTCTGGTTCGTTATGAAGCAACTAGATCCCTCAGGTCTTCAGGGTCAGGTCTACTTTCTGTTCCCAGAGCCAGAACTAAACATGGAGAGGCAGCGTTCAGCTTTTATGCTCCTCACATGTGGAACAAACTCCCAGAAAACTGCAGGTCTGCTGACTCAGCAGTTTTACATCAGGGTAAAAACTTTTCTATTTGTTTATAAAAACATTAATTTTTTTTATTTCTTGCATTTTATCTTAATTTTAGATATTTTCTGTTTTTAATTAATTTCTTTCGTTTTTTATTTTAAAGTTTGTTTTAACTTTTTTAATTCTTCTTCTGCACCTCGCTGTAATGCTTTTAACGCTTTATGTAAAGCAGAATTGTCTTCTATATGAAACGTGCTATAATATATTTGAAATTAACTTCCCTGCCCTGCCTCTGAGCTCCGTGACGTCCATCCCGCTTTCTTCCCAACAGAATTTCAAACTAATCGGTGGGAAAAATGTGGACTGTTTATTAAAACTTAAGTCCTATCAGCCTTTATAAGGGCTTAATAAATTGCAGAAACAATTACCTACAATAAAAGATTGATATAACAGGACAATATATATAGATTTTTTTAATTATTTAAGTTTGTTTGAACCTAAAGGCAAATAAAAAGAAAATTAAACCAAAAAATAGCAATATAACAAAATGTCCTTGTTCAAAAGGATTGGAAAGAAGCCAAAGCTTATTTATTCCAACCACCTCTTCATACCTCAATGAATAATAACAAATATTATCATAGTCCTTATACAATACATTGTCACATTCATTATTACTAATAAATACTATGCAACACAATATATTAGACCTTAAAATGAAACAATAGTAATACCAATAACATACTCAACATTTATACGACAATATGTGCACTAATAATAATCATACTAATAAAAGTAACAATATATTATATGAATAATTATAGCTATAACAAAATATTAATAATAACAATGTCTACAGCTTTATATAACCTATAATCCAGAAATGTCATATTTTTTCGGGAACAGTAACAGAAACAGGATTCATGACACATTCTCTGAGGTCCCTAGACACAGCATACATGCATAAGAACCTCCTCATCGTGGAGAATTTATTTTAGATGGGTTTTTTTTCCTAAAGTACTGGAAGGACTGGAAGGATAAAGATTGTGGCCCAGAAACACATTTAACTGCCTTTACTATTAGTATTCACATTAAATATTGTTTCTCCCAACTTGACCTGCAGCTCTTGAAGTCCCATGGCCCTTAAAAAGTCTTTTTACGTACTTAGTCGGATTAAATTAGTTAAATATATTTGGAACATGAATGGTAGTTTATAGGTAGTTTGGCCAGTGTTAGAAAAGGTTTCTCATTTTGCATGTCTTCCTACCCTCCAGATGAGTTTCAGAACTTTGTTCGAAAGCTTCCCACCTTCTACGCCCTGAACACGTCTGCCATCCAGTACTTCTGGAAGACGGAGCCATCCGTTCACCAACGCTACAAACAGCTGGAGCTCAGCACCCAGCAGCTCCTGAGCAAAGCACGGCGCATCGTCAACAAGCTCTTCACCCTCAGCAAGAGGTGTCAAACTCAGCCCAAAATTATTATGCTGAGAGAGAGGTGAGAAATGGATTCATTTCCCCAGTTACCTTTGTTCCTTTCTGAATGTGTGCATGTGTGTGTGTGTGTGTTGGCGGGGTCCTTTCTAACAAGCTTTGAATGGCAGTGCTCATTCATTCTCTTCAGCCCATTCTGTGCACAGTGCTTTGTCATCACCTGAACTAGGAGTCTCCAGCTGAATATGCTTTGATATTCAGCTGAAGTTAGCTACAGTGTCACACCTGATCACTTGGCTGCACTTCCATCTCTGATCTCCTGTACATCCAGGAAATCAAGACTATCCTCCTGTGAAATTAAAGTTTGCAATGTTTAAAGAAATATGCAAAGTTTGGGATATTTGCCTGCTGGTTAACTAGAGTGTGATGAGATCTTATACAAAAGCTATCTGTGGATCTCTGAATTATTCCACCTATGTTTTTTTTTATTTATTTTTTTTATGGAAATCCAGTCAAGCAAGAGAAGCTTATAAAAATGCTATGTATTCAGTCGCTGCTAAGGTGCTACAAGTTATTCCTTGTATTCTGGTTGCCAATGAACTACATAGATAAATAATAAACTCTAGCTCCACATATCTGTCTGTCTTTCTAGTCACCAGTATGCACAACTTTTTGCCACAGTCGTGATAAAGATTTCAGTCTTTTGGGCCCTTTAACCAATGCCATTGTTTATATTTATTAAGATATTTAAATACTGGCTATTGGTGAGCCTTATTTATAACACACAGACTGACCATTGGTGCAGAAAGAGCTGAAATCTGATGTGCTGTGTGCACTGTCTTTAGTTAGTGGTTCATTTCATCACATAGCACATATATTAAACCATTTTTATAGGTCCTTTAAGTCAGAGGTCCTCAACCCTGGTCCTCAAGATCCTAGATGTTTCTCTGCTGCAACACACCTGATTTAAGTGAAGGGCTCATTAGCAGACTTGTGCAGAGCTTATCAGAGAGCCTTTAATTTGAATCAGGTGTATGATAGTGGGCCTTGAGGACCAGGGTTGGGGACCTCGGCTTTAAGTGAAACGGATCCTGCATCATACTGCAGTTCTTGCAGATTACTTGCATGGAATGAGATAATTTCAGATATTGAAAGAGAAACAGTTCAGAGTCAGCTGTGTGTTTTTATTCATTTATTTTTTAAGTGACTTACCTCTTTAAGAAACTAATGGCGGGTACTGACTATGATCATTCCCAATGAAAAAATTAATGTAAGACCAAAATTTTGCTATGATCTCCCAAAGAAACGCCTCCTAATTTTAAACGAGCCCTGCCCCGAGAATGTTGTGACACCACTTTCAAAGTGAACATGAAGATGAAAATGAATTTAATTCAATGTCTCAGTTTCACATTCTGAGATATCTCTACTTGTCATAATGTTCATAGCATTTAAATCTTGCACCATGAATTGGTATAATCTTCCAGTCTGTTATTACTCAGCTTTTAATTTATCATCTTGTTATTGACAAAGATCATCGGTGTTGTCTTAATAAAGCACAGATGTAAAATATTACACTGTTAGCTAAAATTCTTCTCTGCATGTAAGACCTGTGCTGTAGCTCTCTCAGCTAATGTACTAAGGTGCAATAAATAACTTGCTAAGTAACTGTATATACCCTAAAGAATTTACTGATATAAGGGAAACGTGTTGTGCAGTTTGTCTAATGTGCATAATCTTTCAAATTTTATGGTGGAGACATTTGGGGAAAATATTTCTAGAGCAGAAACTGAAGGATAAGATGAAGAAGGAGTGAGAAAATAACTATTGTGATAAAATCTGAGAATGTTTGATGCATTTTTTTCCCCCTGCATCAAACATTTTTAATAATGAAGTATACTTTATATTTAATTTTAATTGATAAAAGTTAATGAACTTATCCTATTCTATAAATAAAATAAAAAATCAACTTCCTTCTCTAGACCACTCCCTTTTCATATCAAATATTACATATAATTCTTTCGAAAGATGTTTTTTTCTTCATTTTTTTCTTTGGTTAACAACATTTTAATATACGTCTCTTGGCACTATTAATGTACTACAGTATCGTGGTCTTTGTCAGATAAATACAAAGCAAACAGAACCGTGGTGCAGTCATTAGTGATAAGTAAAGTGTTTTTTATGCTGCACATTCTGGAAGAAGGTTTCAGAATAGTAGGTCGTGATGGTGCTGCACAAAACATCTCATCTCATGTTTTGTTTTTTGTTTTTTTGTTTTTTTCTATGGGGAAAAAATACATTTCCTGGGGAGGAAACAAGAAAAAAGAAAAAGAAATGTTCAGTAGTGTAAATTGTATCTGAAGCAGGAGAAGTTTTTAGTGACATTGATCTGTGTGAATGAACTGTCAGACAATGAACAGATAGCAGAGCTTCTCTTCGGCCCATACTGCACGCTGCGTCTCCATGACACTTTACATGTCCTGCTGACACAATGCTCTATATGATGGTGTGATAACATCCTCTCTCTCGCTGCGCACAGTCGGCACTTTAAAGCGAGATTTATAGAAATGTTAAGGCTAACCGATGAGTTTGTAAAAAGCTGGGTGCTGTTAACTGTTGACACATTACACAGCCTGCCTACAGACAAAATGTCATCAGATTTTAAATTTGATGACGTTTCCTATTCATTACCCTAACAAATTAAAAAGGCCTGTAGCTATATATCACAGCATTTTTCATGATAAAGATTAGCATGTTTTGTCATAGAGAAGAAACAAAACATAATGCTAAAAAAGTTTGCCGTTGTAGAATTAAGGTTTTTGTTTTGCGTGTCATATCTGATAATTTTCGTTGTTTTATACATGTGACAGTTAAAAACAAACTGTTTCAAATGTTTCCTCCTGATTTTGCTGTGCTTCACCAAGGACTCACGTTGCCACATTCCTCATTAATGTTAAATCCGCACTTTTTATTATTTAACATGACATGTTATGTGCGGCAGCTTGAAAAAATGAACTTATACGGACATTGTGCAAATTCTACAATGAGCTGTGTTTGAAGCAGGACCAAAAATCACCAAATATTTTAAATTTCAAAAAGTCTTGCAGAGGTAAGAAATCCAAGGAACTTGACAACTAAAGATTCAGAGCTAAGGCAAAAAGAAATTACCTAAAAAAATGAGGCAATGTGCAAAGCAATTCCCCGAGAACTAACAGCAGGATAATTACATGGAGCCGGTGTGGCAATCAGTAACTAAGGCTCCATTCACACTGCAGCTCAAGTCCAATTTTTTTGTCAATATCTGATGCCTATATCGGATTTTGTGCCAGTCTAAATGGTACAAATCCGATTTATTTCTAATTCGACCCAGGGCAGTTTTTATACGTGGCCCTATATTGGATATGTATCTGATCTGTATGGAAGTGACCTCAGTCTGAACAGTCATATCGCATTTCGTCTGACTTTGACATCACAGAGGTGAGATAAACGTCACAATTCTGTTGTTTCACAATATTAACTGTGTTGATGTATTTTTCTTTTTTAGTTGTAAATGAAAACCACGACAAAACAACACCATCACTTTAAATATATGAACAAATTAAGCAACGTAATGCAATGAAGGGAGGAACGGGGGGTATTTATGATTAAAATGTGTTAACGTTATCTTTAGATCAGGTCCAGATTTTACTGGAAGATATCTAATAGGGTTTGGTAATCATCCTAAAGGTTTCAGGAGGGTGCAGGTTGGTAAAATTGGACCCGTGCACAAATGAACTCCGCTGTATTGTCTGTACATGCTTTTGTACAGAAGTAGGAGGCACTGCTCCAAAAATGGCCGTTATTAACATTTGTGCTCTTCTTTTTCTCAGTCTCCTTCTTTCATTCATCAAGTGAGCATAATTGTATTGGTTTAGAGTGGGCAAGTACTTCCATATTGATAAACAGATGTGAAACATCCATGACATTCATAAATACTACACAACGTCGTGTTATCCTCTGTGCATGCGTGTCACTTCAGGGCCACATGACCCTTCACACTTCAATGGGATGAAGATCGCATTGAACTAAAACCCAACCTGAACTTAAGAAATCCTGACAACCAAAACTCGATGGAAATAAAATAAGACTTTCATACAGCAAGTCTGAAATCTCAGAAAGAAGCAAGTCAAACCCTGAGAATCTATAATTAAGCATACTTCCATAAATCAAGATAGATCACAAGAAAACCAACAGACCATCACAAGGTCAACGGACTACAGAACAACTGGATGTGGGAAGAAAAAGCAGCAGAACCAATCCAAATAAAACTAGAGGAAGAGAACAGAGCATGGATACATTAACTTGAAAAACAAATATTATACAACAAAACCCACAAAACCCTAACAAAGTGGTTCCCGAACTTCTTTTCCTCAAATCCCTGTTCATGCAATTACAAAAGTCCTGGAAGCACCACCCCACCCCCACCCTGTGATGAAACCATGTTTGGCTTTATTTTTTCATTAGCCAGCTTCCAGTCACAAATGGTGCATTTTGACTGAGTTCTGTCCTGTCCTTTAATAATAAAAACCAGTTATGGTTACTATTTTTATTGAGACAAATCATGGCACTGTGATTTTTTTCAAACATGCTTCATTAATGAAATTCCATCCATCCATTTTCTTGCCACTTATCTGGGATTGGGGCAGCTGCTAAAGGAGGGAAGCCAAGACTTCCGGCTCCTTGGCCACATTTGTCAGCTCGTCTGGGGAATCCCGAGGCATTCCCAGGCCAGCCTTGAGATGTGGTGCCCTCAGCACATCCTGGTAGAGCCCTGTGCCAACTCCCGCTGAAATTCTGACAATCCCTGGTTGGTGGTTTTTAGGAAGCTCTGTGGTGACCTTTAATCATTTCTCTTTGGGTCCAAAGACAGTCACCTCGGTTTTGTTTTTGTTTAACTGAGAAAAGTTCAGGTACATCCAGTCATTGATCTCCTCAATGCATTTACCAAGAGCCTGTACATGTCTGTCTCCTGTGACATCGTAATATATACTGTATCTGCATGTCATCTGTGTAGCTATTGTAATTAATTTAGTTTTTCTTTATGACCTGTGCCAGTGGGAGCATGTAGATGTTTAACAGAAGAGGCCCCAGGATGAAACCTTGGGGAACTCCACGTGTAATTCTTGTCTGCTCTGATGTAAAGTTACCTATTGACAAAAAGTGCTTTCTGTAGTCTAAATGAGTTTTAAACCAGTGTAGTGCAGTGCCAGAGAGGCCCACCCAGTTCTCCGGTCGTTTAATTAATATTGTGGTCAACTGTATCAAATGCAGTACTGAGTTCCAGTAAGACTCAGACTGACAACAGTCTCAGTGCTGTGGTGCTGTCTAAAACCTGACTGAAAGACATAATAGTAGTTGTTTTGTGTTTAAAAATCATTTAACTGATAAAAAACATCCTTTTTGATGATCTTTCTTTGAAACGGAATATTTAGGATTGGCCTGTAGTTGTTCATTTGTGTCTTGTTAAGGGGTCAGGACCCTGGGTTGGGAACCGCTACCAAAATAAATTCACAATTTCACTCTTTTTACTACAGCTTATTGTCTGTGTAGCTTGGTTGTGAGCCAAGAGTTTAAATTTAACTATATCTTTGTGAAGAAAACAAATAATTTAAAAAAGGTTATACAAAACAAATTATATAATCATATGTTGACTAGATTTTTTTGTACTGAATACCTGCTTTTAAGATAGCCCTCATCAGTTGAACTGAAGAATTGCAGGTTTGCCTAATTTGCATTAAAGAACAATACATTTGGAAAAGACAAAGAAAGTCTGAAAACCTTTTAATGATTCATACTTGATGGTTATCATTAAAGTTAAAACTTGTAGTGCCAAATAAAACACTGTGCAGCAAACTTAGTTAGTCAAACAGCTGTCTGGGAAGGTGCTTTTTTTCTTTCAAAAGTGTGTTTTCAATTGTAAATTGCTTACATATGTACTGTTGTTGCCACCAAATTAATTTGGCAGCAGTTCTGCTACAACATCTACAACAACAGAGCTTTTAACTCTGTTAGAGAACAAAGGTGGATTAAAAATGTGACAGATGTGGGACAAAGCAAGAAATAGACTGATTTAGGATATTAAATTCTTGTCATGCAGTCCATCTGCTCCTCTATTCACAAACAATCTCTGGAATTTGGGTTTTTTCATTACAGTGTGTCGCCTAGAATGAATTAAACATTTAGCAGTTGTTCTTATCTGCAGTTCAAGCCAACAATTCTACGCCTTGACTTTGGAGGCAATGCTTCAGGAACAGACTCTGATGTTTTTAAAATCAGATATGATGACATTAAACAGTTTTCTTAAAGGCCCAGAAGACATATGGGCTTTATCGTCTTTTTACTAAAATTAATTTTCATATGAAATACCATGTTTTGTTAATAGAGCAAAATTAGTTAACAACTTTTAGATTTGCATTCTCGTTTGAACTTTTCTTGCTCCTTTCAATGATGTGTAAAAAGAACACAATCTGATTTTATTTAAGGCAGAGTAAATCTGAGTTAAATAACTGTATATGGATATTATAGGTAGATGAATTTGATATATATATATCAATGTGTGTGTGTGTTTATGTGTGTAATATTATATGTAATATATATTATATATTGGTCTTGCTTAACAGGCATGAATGATGAATGAGAATGCTTTTTATTAAGAAAGATTTTCAGATCGGAAGGAGATGTTAGAAGTCAGACATGTTTTTTTGGTATTAAAACTGGACCAAATGTCAAATTCACGATATCTCTCTGCTGGCTTCTATTATAGCCCATATATTCAATATTGGCAGGGTTCAGTCAGCCTCCCTAAATCACATTTAATTAGATAGATTTATGCAAATGCTCCCACATGCAAAGATATGCTGATGTCTCACAGGAAGACTTTTTTCTTTTTTTTAATAAGGGCAACAGGATCTCTTTTTAGAAAAGGCATATACAGATTATCACTTCATCTTTCACGTGTAGCACTGACTTGACTTTATTTGCATTCTCTAGTTCTTTCTTTATCTTAAGACTCCATCTGCTGCATGCATATAAAAAAATGTTTTTGCATCCATATTTTCCCCCAAGTGCATTTAGATGATTTTGTGTTTTTAATGCTCTATTAGGAAGTCATTTAAAGAGAATATATTTCTGAACAAAATAAAAAATAAAAATTCCATGAATATTTATGCTATAATTTTATATAGACTGCAGTGAATCTCACCTGGTGGTTTTCTTCTTTTGCAGACCCTTCAGCTACTGGTTGAACTACATCCTGTCCATCATGTACTGCAGTGAAAACAACCACATCGGCTCTTACCTAGAGCAAACCCGGAGCTGCTCCTGCCCATATGAGCACCCTCCCTGCCAGGGGGTGATCCCGTGCACAGTGGGAGAGGGCACCTCCTGCGCATCCTGCTCCTATGAGAACCGCTCTCGCTGTGCCACCTGCAATCAAGGTTACATGCTGAGCCAGGGCGTGTGCCGCAACGAGGTGCCAGACTCCACTGACCATTACATCGGCTTCGAGACTGACCTGCAGGACGTGGAGCTGCGCTACCTCCTGCAGAAACGTGACAACCGCATCAGCATCCATGGGATCTTTGTCAGCAATGATGTCAGGCTGAATAACTGGTTTGACCCATCGTGGAGGAAGAGGATGCTGCTGACGCTGAAAAGTAATAAATACAAGTCAAACCATGTTCACATGCTCCTGGGGATGACTCTACAGATCTGCCTTACCAAAAACAGCACTCTTGACCCCTTGATGTCTGTCTATATAAATCCATTTGGGGGGAGTCACTCAGAGAGTTGGATCATGCCCATTGACCAGAACAACTACCCAGACTGGGAGAGGACTAAATTAGACCTTCCTCATGACTGTTACAACTGGACTTTAACTTTAGGCAACAAGTGGAAAACCTTTTTCGAGACAGTCCACTTTTACCTACGGAGCCGGATCAGGGGCCCCTCAAGTAACGGAAATGGATCTGTATATTATGAACCCTTGGAGTACTTGGAACCAGGGCAGAATCTAGGCTACATGAAGATTAACAGCATCCAGGTGTATGGTTATAGTATGCACTTTGACCCCGAAGCGATCCAGGACTTAATTTTACAACTGGACTATCCGTACACTCAGGGATCGCAGGACTCGGCCTTACTGCAGCTGCTGGAGATCCGGGACCGGGTCAACAGACTTTCCCCACCCGGAGCTCAGCCTCTGGATCTCTTCTCCTGTCTGCTCCGGCACCGGCTCAAACTGTCCACCACAGATGTTGCCAGGATCCAGGCGGCACTGCAGACTTTCAGTGCCAAGCAGCCCCACTCCATGGAATACGAAACAACCAAATTATGTAGCTAATAAGTGGGCGGATGGCCAGGTGCACAGATGCCCAGATGGAGCCTGATGACGGTTAAGAGCAATTCTGAAGCTGCGCAATGGACATTTTGAGGACATTTTAACTGTTGTTGTTTATCTCTACAGAGTTGATGGGATTCTAATGTCAGCTTTTCCTATAAATTTGTAAAACATTTTAGAATTAGGGAGGATTTCACCATATTTGCCTCATAGCTTTTCTCTCCTTATGGAAGTAACTTGGACAGTTCACTATATAAATTCCAAACTCTGCCATCACTGATATGTTGCCAGTGTGCTAACATTTGTAGATTGCACAAATTTCACATGCTTTCGCTGAAAAAGTGTAATCCACGCAATGTAATCATCTCACAAATACAAACATTTCAACACCTGCATGTTTTATTTTTTCTCCATTTTTATTTTAGGATGAAAAATAATCATTTAAATTCTTTGTTCTTATTTACTCATATTTTTTTTCTTAACCATACAAGAATAGTCTCGATTTTTAAACTGTACTACACATTTTTGTAATAAAGCTCTTAATAAAATAAAGTGAATAAATAGTTGCTGTATGATACAGATTTGCTGAAAATAACAATGTACCATGATCATGACATATGTTACATGTACTTTTATTTTTATAATGCTGTTGTTTGTGAAACAAACATTACAAAAACACTGTCTATATAATGTACAGTACAATTTGTTAATACACTAAATAAAATACATTTTTATGTGTCGTCTATTTTACTCTAAAATTAATGAAAACAGTCTGAACTTAAGTGTTTTTGTAGTATCTTTATCCAACATTCACAGTCGCCTCTTCCTTACTTCTGTGCTGTTCAGAAATGTAGCACAAAGACAAATATGTTGCCAGTAAATGCATCCCAGTCACTGATGGACATATATCTTCGGAATTTTAAATGACACAAGAACACCCTGAGATAGGGCACATCTGAGAAGGTTAAATAAAAGAACAAAGTCCTTGATAAGCATCCACATCTAAATCTGTTTCAAAGTTTATAATGTGGTTTGCTAGTGCCAATCTAAGACAGCCAAGCACACATCTTTGAAGATATGGATTTATACTTCAGATATGCATGGGCAGGTCTAGAAAAGTTTAGATGGGGGCCAGGCAGGGGCACTGACCATGAAAAGGGTCTTGATTTTATTAAATTCTGAAAGGATTATGACAACTGAAGTGATTATCTGTTGTAAAAAAATAAATAAACCCATGTAAGCTTTGCCAGTAAAAACGGACATATTTCAGGTAAAGTGGTGAATTGTGATTAATTCATTTGTAACCTGTGATTGATAACAATTTTAATCATTTGACAGCCCTAATTAAAATTAAAAAGTAAAAAATACTTCAGTGTTAATTGACTCTGAATTTAGGTCGGCTCTGACCCTGACGTTCTCCCTCTGTCATAGACTGCATTGCTTTGCTTTGTCCTAGACATGGAGACCGAAGCAGCTCTGTCGGCATCTAGAAATGAAGCAGAATGCAGCAGTGCAGAGTAAGACACAGCAACTCTGGACATTCATTAATTGTTGCTCGGTCTTCACAAAAGGATTTTTTTTTTCATGGGAAAGACTATATAGTATACAGTTTTCAGGACGACGGATTATTTATTAATATTATTATTATTACATATGTTACTTTATTTATTCATTTTTATTTATTTATTTATTTTTTGGGGGTGGGGGGTGGGGGTTAAAGTGTAACTACACCACGTACTTTTTGCAAAACTCCACCCACTGCCGAATTTGAAAAATGCCTGAAACTGCAGGTTTTTTGGGGGGAGGGGTGGGGCTGATCAGGGAGCAGAGAGTGGGCGGGACGGCATACACAAGCAGATTGACAGACAGCAGCTCAGCTCACTAGCAAGATGCAAAGCAAGATTCACAAAGCAGCTACGCCACAGAGCGTCATTTGAGGTGGAAGACTTTTCCTCTCCTGAATCTCCTAAGCTACACCTGAACAAGGTGGACCGAAACTGTATCAGTCTAAGCCATTGAGCATAGCATTGTCCACAGCTCCAGCAGCTCTGGAAAGCTGTGGAGACTCGCGAAAGGTTGTGGCAGCTGTAGGAAGTGTTGCTATACGTTGCTGTTGCAACAATTTGAGCTGCTGTCTGTCGCCAGATGAGCACAAATCCATCCCATTGCAGGAATATTTGACTGCATGACTGCAAGGCGAGGACCCATCTGTTTGCATCTGGAGGAAGAGGCTGTGGGGGTTTTTTTATTTTTATTTTCTTACGACGTAGATAACCTCTATATGTCAAGAAAAACAACCTGGTCTTACCATGTAGAGGACTGTATAAGACATTTTTACGCACAAAATCCAGTTTTTAAAATAAGTAAAAAAATAAACATTTTATCAACAGTTTTATTTGGTTTTTATCACAATTAACTTATACTGTGTTGTCTACAGCTCAAAGAGCAGAAGAGACACAAAAAGTAAATAAAAAAGAAAATAAGCCTTTGAATGAAAATACAAGGTTATACTCTGTGTTGTTCAAAGAAATTGCTGGAACATCATCAAGTTCTGTTAGGCCTGGTGGCAAAACCAGCTGTTTCTGGGTCAAATACACAAAAATAGAATTACAAACAGACTTCTGTCCTTTCTGGTATTTCTGATGGAACTTCGAATATGTCTTTAAATAAACTGAACCTGCTTCTGCTGTAGCCTAATTTCAATGAGTAATACATGGAGGTTTGAAAAAAAAAATTCTTGTGTCTCTGTTGGAGAGCAAAAAAGAAAATGTGTCAGGTCTGCAATCTTGGCAACCAAAGTAAAAAAAAAACACATAAGTAGCTTTTCTTTGTTTCTTCTAACTTCTCTAACTGGTTTCCCCATCAAATTACTTCTAATCCTCCATGTGGAACATAAAGAGACTGGGGATGGTGCTTAAAAACAAAAGAAAAATTAACTATTAAGAAATATTGCCTTTTAAATGGTCAAATGTTCCTTTTGAAGAGAAATTCATCGCACTAGACATTACAATGCCTCTGCATTGTGCAATTTACAAAGGGCACAATACAAATCACACATTTGTGTCAAATCTACTGATAGCTACAATTGATGTTCAAGCAAGCAATGCATTCAGCACCTTGCAGTAACAGGAAGAGAATTTTGGGGGTTTAGATCTGTTCTAAGGTTTAGATTTTTGATGATGGATGGCTGCTTGAGGGCAGTGGGGAAGACACAGCATCAAAGCCCTTTATCTCAGGCGCCTCTCACATTGGTTTGTAGTCTGTTGTAATTTACAGGGGTTTACGTCTCACTCCAAGCCGAGAAATAAAAGCATAGCAGTTTGTGTCCCCCAGGTGTTTTGCGCTACAAGTAGCATTCAGCTCACACAGCCATTCTCAGAGACCTCTCTGATGTTTAACCATTTTGTATGATAAAAGCTGTCAGTGTGGAAATGCAAGTTCAGAGACTGAAATCGCCCAAAGTATAAGCGATCGCACGTTTAGACGGCAGTGATGTTTTCCTGTCAGAGTTTTCAAAAATTGAAAATCGCTTCTTCATGCTGAAATAGTGAGAGGACCAAGTGGAAGCTGCAGGTAGAACTTGAGAGAATTTTCAACAAGACATAGATTATGCCAATTTAGCCTTATTTAGAAATATTGCCATCCTAAATCTGAAAAAACAAAACAATGAAAATAAAGTAATAAAAACATCTCATTAGTTTATTTATGGGCTATTGTGATTAATCTACAGGTAGAAGTTGTAGCAAAACACTAAAAATACTATAATGTTAGAAAAAAGTGTGGAGAATGTATTTGTTTGCTGGTCAAATCAAGTTTGAAAAGCATGAATGTTCCATTCATTTCATTTCTGATATCCAAGTTAAGCCTCAGTAACATAAAATTGCAATTTTACCGTAGCAGCAGTGAATATTTCCTGCTCCCAACATTTAATAGAACACAACATATGCCTCATCTTTCACCAGTATCGTCCTGCTGTCATTATTTTTCTGCATGGTGGTTTGGTTTGAAATTAGCCATGCATTACAACAATCAAAAGTAGCATCTGAATGGAATGTTTTGCTCTATTATTCCCTGTACGACAGAGCAAACAGAGTTGTTTATTTGGCTTGTCATGAAAAAAGTCTGTAAACCAAGGTTTGACTGGGAAGAAGAAAGCAAACATGAGTCAATGCTGAGAAAGACAATGGAAGATGCAAAAATTCCAGTGTTGATGGAGCATTTAAGTTTAGCTCAGGTGGCAACATAAGCAAAAATGTGGGATTACAGTGGCTGTTATAACATTTGATATAAAAATTTAAAACAATTTTTTCATTATTATTTTTATTAATTCTGCCTAATTAACGATTGTCTTTGAAAGAAACCTTTTAATATAAATTAAATTGTTTTAGTTTTAGATTTAAAGACCATTATAGCCACAAATTGATTAATTAAATTTAATTTTTCATCATGAAAAAACATATTCCATCCATCCATATTTTTTTCTTATGCAAGGTCAGTTTGTTTACCCAACCACTTCTTTCCCCAGTGACACTCTCCAGCTCCTTCCGCAGGATCCAGAGGTGTTTTCAGGCCAGCAGGGATACAAAATCACTCCAGCGGAGTGTGGGTCTACCCTGGAATTTTCTTCCTGTAGGACCTCCAAGCAGAGGTGATGGCAATCCCAACTTGCCTTAGGATGTATGAGCGCTTCACCGAATCTCTCAGGCCACAGGGCAAATTAAGCTCATTTCAGCTCCTGTATCTATGGCTGATAGCTGTAGTAGAATCACTACCCACATATTATGACTGTAGGTGAGTGTTGGAACACAGAGAAACTAGTAAATCGAAAGCCTTGCATTTCAGCTCACGTTTCTTCAACACAATAAACTGGTGTAATACCCTCTTTACTGCTGACAAAGGCCCTATCTTTCTGTCCATCTCTGATTTCAGCCTGCACCACTCATGAACGACATCCTGAGATACTTAAATTTCTGTGCTTGAGTCAATGACTTATTCCACATCCCAATGGGAGTACTGCACCCTTTTCTGGTTAAGAACCATGGGCCTTTAAGAGGCTGACCTTCACCCCAACCGTTTAACACTTCATTCTAAAAAAATCTTGGCACAAGGAATCCAACAGAAGTACACTGTTTGTAAAAAATCAAGGCCAAAACCCAAGTGTTACCAAACCAGACACCCTCTCCTCCCCAGCTCTACCTTGAGATCCTGTCCATGAACACGACAAAACGGACTGGCGACAAGGAGCAGCTTTGGCAAGTCCAACATGTACTCTGAACAAGTTCAGCTTTGTGCTGAGAATGTGGACACAGCTCTCACTTTCAGCATACAGGGACCTAATAGCTTGCATCAGCAATTTCAACAACATTGTACTCTCATAATGCCACCAGTATCCTTGAAAATGTAAAAAGGGTGAGGGGGTAAATAAAATCTCCATGTTTAGCCACAACGGCTGTTGGGCAGACTGACAAAAATGTAACCGGGAATCTGTGCCAGCACCAAAAATTTATATACCAGTCAATGAATGTCTCTGACAATGGAGGCAAGGCGGGTGAAGTGTCTTGACCAAGGACACAAAAGGGGATGAAGTGATACTCAAACCACCAACCTTCCACTATCAGATAACCATCTCTACCATCTGAGCCACTCAAAAGGACACACATGTGAGAGAGGAAACATACCAAAGACAGAAGGAACAATGCTAGTAAATATGTTTGTCTTTCTATATAGAAAACAAAAGGATATAAACAAATAGATATTGTGTAATTTGACACCTCTTTTGCATGTGGTAAAATATTTTATCAACGGATCAGTGATGCATAGAAAATTCGGTTCCACTTCATGTATTTTTTTCAGGGAGCCCTTCTTTGTGCACCCGATTGGCTCCATTTGGCCTGAACCAAGGACTTCTATTAATCATGGGGGCATTTCAAGAAAATATACTTGGGGACTGTTACTGGAGCAACCACTAGACTTTTTAGTGTGAGAACAGAGGCTGTAAAGGCTTTTTTCTTATTTATTTTTTTTTCTTAACAAATAGAGACTGTAAGGTTCTCAGTAATAATATATATTGCAGTCATAGTTATAGGTTCAATTAATGCTCCAGCAATGTTTGGCAATAACGATCAGAAATGCATTGCAGAGTGGGTCGTGGTACAACTTAGTGTTTTGAATAAACCTTTGTTATTTGGGTTCAGGTTTTACGGATGCTTCAAAGTAAAGTTTTGTAATGCAGGCGTGGTGTACAGTTTTGTACAGGACCCCTTTATGTTTCCAAAATATGATTAACGTTCCTCCTTAAACCTCTCTTGTTTACTTCCAATGTGCGTTATTTATGCTTAAGAACACAATGAACTGAAACATAATTTAGTTTTCTTGAATTTGGTTATTCAGAGTTATTCTGATTTACAGACATCCATCTGACAGAAAATGGACCAAACTACTGCTGAACATTCAATTCTAGGCATTATAAGTAATATTAAATATTCACAGCAAAAACTTAGAGTGCTTACCCAATCTCTTTTTTTTTTTTTTGGTCATTTACTCTATAATGTGAGAAATGTCTATATCTTCATGCAGCTCTGCAAATTGATTTTCACACTTCGAATGATAGCCTTGCAACTTTTAGGAAGTAATTCCATTCCCAAAAAAGAGATCATCTCTGATTTGAAAGTCAAAACATCTCTTTAATCGCCATATGCTGCTTCGCTTTTATTATTCAGCTTTTTTTCTCCTTACTTCTCCTAGTTTAGCTGGAGAACAATCTGTGAGGCAAAATGTACTTCATACTTCACTTCACAAGTTGCAATCAGATTCATTTTTCAACGTGACCCTAGGAATCACAGCTCCTTCTGCCACAGAAGGAGAACTTCCCTCATATTGCTGTAATAGTAGAACAAAGCATAGTGTTAAGGATAAAAGAAAAAGAGCACAGTCTGCATAGAATGTGGTGGGTGAAGGTGAGGATATCATCATTATCTCAATGCCAGATCCAGGGAAAACATTTCCCTTAGAAACTTTAAGTGGACTGTGAGATGTGACATCCTAGCCTGTCACTTTTTACTTTTAGAGGAACTCAAATCAAAAAGTGTGAGTTTTTCAATTCATACCATAACCAAAAGGGGAAGGAAGGAGTACTGAAGGTTATTGACATTCATATGTTACACCTACGGTGCACATGGACAAATGTTTAGTGCTATAAGTTATTTTCATGCAGATTATGCTTCCTTGCCAGAGGGCGCAAGTAAATCTAATTTAGCCGCAATGAAACTAAATTAATGGACTACAAGCATTGGAGCACATAAAGAACTAATTCCTTCTGAAAGTAACATTAACACACAGAATATGTAATTGCAAAAGAGGCCTATAAAAATAGTGATTTGGTTGCCGAAATGCAAATGAGCTCTGCAGTCTGCTCTGCCAAGTTCTGCTCAGGCATAACATGAAACCAAGATATAATGCAAGCTCCCCCCAATAAAACTTTCTCTAAATCTCATTTGGGTAAGCAAAACTCAGCTTTAAGAATAAGAAAAATGCATTTGTTTTTAACCTTTAACCAAGTTTTCTGGACCCAAAAAAAGCTCTCAGCTCTATGGAGCTTCTCTTAAAGTTTGTACGTTTTACACGCCTGCATCTATTATTGCTTTTACAACATCACTGCTGAACAACAGATAATTGTTGTGTAATGTGTGGACAAAATCAAACAAGGTTTACAAACTGAAGTTTTAATTATCCGTCCTGAAGACAAAAGAGAGATAATTTTATTAAAGCTGAAACATTTTAATTCAGGGAGGAGTGAGGAGGACTGTTCCGGACATTTTACAAAACTGTAGTGGCATCTGTTCTTTCATCTTTCATCATGTGCTGGAGAGGAAGCTGGAGGGATAGAGACAGGTAAAGACTCAACAAACTGGTAAGGAGAGCTGGATCTGTCTGGTGCTTTGCTCTGGACTCCATCAATGAGGTGGCAGATGTTGGCCAAGCTAACATCCATCATGGACATTTACCTGATACTTCCTGCTTGAGCGGCTCCTTTAGCTGTTACACCTTCATTGCAGACAGGAGCGCCATCCCAGGTCGTTCCTGCCCACAGCCATCAGATGGAATAACAGCTCCATCTAACACCCACGTGCGACTTGTTCTTGTCAATCATTTCCTGCTACTGCTTGCCCGCTTTCATGTGCAAGACATGTAAGTTATTTTGTTACTGTAGTCGTTGTTGCTGTTGTTTTTTTCTATGTCATGTCCTCCTTTGTTCTTGCACTGTCCTCTTTGCTGCTGCAGCATGTAAATTTCCCCATTGTGGGATTAATAAAGTCTTATATCATCTTATTTCTTATCTTACATGAACAATTATATTCTAGAGAGAAAGTCAGAGAGGTAAATTGTCTTTAGCATCTTTTACACAGTGGAGAGCTGTAACTGGTTGTGCATATGTCAGTATATACCTTGGTTCCCCTCCTGCACACGTATACTGAGACAAGGACCGTGGTCCAGTTTAATGGCCAGGTGGGACTCTTTTTCTTTCTTTTTTTATTAATTTAGCACCATTGTTGTGTTGATAAAATTATTGCCCTTCAGAGAGATCCTGCCAACTTTAAAACCCATTAAGAGTAAATGTGTTCCCTAAAAACTCAGTGACATCTAATTTGAAATCTGTTAGGTTCCTGGTTTCTACAATTTGTCATTTTACACAATTTAAGGTGCCATTTGACTCTGTCTTTAAATATGCAGCTGAAAAGCAATGTGTTGTAGCTGCTCTGGATTAAAGCAGGCTGATAACAGATGTCAGTGGCATTTCAAATCAAACTTGAAAAAGAAGTTTACAGCCTCTGATGTGAAAACTGAACTCTTTCTGCTTTAGGCTTTCAAAGTTAGTAGCAGCAAAATGCACCACACAGCCGTTATAGTTCTTATCAGGGCTCAAAGCCTATTACTCTGATCTTCTTTTCATTCTATTTAGAACAGGAAGAGAAAATACAAAACTTGAAAGGAAAGTACAAATGTGAAAAAATGCTAACCCCATTTCATTAGAAAATAAAATGCAATGCCTCTTTTTGTTCCTCTGCTCTATTTTACCACTCTTTGAACATCGCAGTTTGCCCTCTTGCCCAACACAGTTATGCATGCCAGGAAAAAAAATAATAAATTGTGTCCATTCCTATTCCAATTGCTTATGATAGCAGGAGCTTCGTCATTCCCTCTTGGGTCTTGAAATACTTTTTTGAAAAACCGCCCAGACGTGCATGGAGGCTGCCAACCTCAATTTTTGATGCAGTTGCTCATTTTGCGTGTTTTCCTCAGGAGTCGCAGCCCGGCCCCACCAGAGGCCTGACTCCGGTAGTCTGCCAATTATAAGGGCCTTCTCTTGCACCTGCCCACTGCTGCCCAGCTCCACGCCAGACCAAAGAGTCATCACAGCTCATGCTCTGTTACAGTTCAAGTCTGATATGCAGACAAAAAAATAAAATAAAATAAATAAATAATCCAAATCCAGGAGAAGAAAGTGAGAATGAGTTAAATGAAAGATCTTTCATGTCAAGAAAGTCACAGTTTGTAGCCTTCACATTTGCATGAGGAGAGTTATTTTATGGGAAGATTACCAGAGCCAATTAAAAAAATGATCAACTTAACATTTTTACCATATTATTGCTTTACATTTTTATTAATATTTTTATTTTCATCATTATTTTTTCATTCAACATAACATATAGTTAATTTGTGTTTTTTATTAATTTTCTTTCATAAAAATTTACTATTATTAATTCTGCCCATCATAGTGTTGATCCTCAATTCCTCCTTGATTCCTTTCTGGTGTCTTAGTACCTCCTCACAAAGTTGTGAGCGGAAGCAGCCAAACAGAAGAAGAGAGAAGGCGAAGTGACGGGTAACAAACTGAGATTACCTTTAAACAGAGCTGTAAATCTAATCTGCTGTCAGATAAATATACCACAGCTGCATCAAGCCATGGTTTTTCAGCCAACTGCTCTATTTAAATATTTCTCTCTGATATGCAATAAATCTGTTGGTGGCAAAGTATACATTTGGTTCAAAACTCAGTTTATAATGAAGAAAATAATGACAGCAAATGATGCTCAGGTAAGAGGCAGAAAGAATAAGGAGAGTAGAAATGAAGAGGTGGAAATTCAACATATGAGTAATTTGTGTGTTTTTTTTTATTTATTTATTTTTTTTTTATGTGGTCTGTATATATACATATACATATATATATATATATATATTACATATGCACACAATAAAGCTTTTACATCATCCACAACGCTTATCTTGCCATTACACTGGTTAAGACAAAAGAGCGAATTAAACAAAAAAGTTGTATCTATAGAAAATATACAACTGATATTCTGGCATGTTGTAGGGTACAATCTGAATCTGTGAATAATCACAACCAGAGCATGAGAACACTGAAGCTAGCTGCAAGCTACATCCAGTCAAATCCTGCCCACAAAGACTCAGCTGTTTCCTGCTTGTTCTCCACTTTTTTGCATCTAAAATATTTACCATTTGTAAAGACTTAGTAAAACTAGCACTACACCTAAAAGGGTTTCAGTGTCAAGATGCTGTTTTTTTTAATCTACTATATACAAAAAAATAAAAATAAAAGATAAAAAAAAGCCATACTCATGGACACAGGTTCACTCTTTTAAGGATGCATTTCCTTAGTAAATCACAATAATCCAGCTCAGTAATCAAAACAAGCTAACTTGATTTGAGCTGTCCGGGATGTAAATTAGTGCTCGTCTTTTTCCTGCAGCCACATGTGAACGCAAAGGATTGGGAGATAAGAGATCAAATTTTCAGTTTGAGGAGCTGCTAGGAGATAAACTGATTGTGTGTAGAATGGGCATAAAAATGGCCTGTTTAAAAAGTTTACCACCAGCTGGACTGCATGAACAGAAACTTAAACATTCTTTGAACAAATAATATTTCTTTTGAAAACCTTCTTTTCATGTGATTTTCTTTTTTTGATCTTTTTTTCTTGGCATCCAGACCTGGGAGTCCTAATAGTATAAAAACTGAGGTTTTATTCAATAAAAGCATAACTGAACTCATTACTTTTCACTTTGTCTCTTAATTTTTTACTTCTTTCAGAATTTACTTCTATTAATTGTAATTATGTAAAATATCTGGCCTGCAATCTTGTTACATTTTTGAATTGTCAGATGATTTCACAAAGAGCACACATGATGAAAGCAGAAGTCATTTCTGATCCAATCATACTGATTAAAAACTAATTGCGATGAATCACACATCTCGTTAACGGATTACCTTTGATTTTTATTTCTTGTTAAATCCTGTAAAAAGTAAAAACAAACAAATAAGTAAGTTTAATAATTATTCCTCATTGTCCACAGATTCTGTTTTGCTGGTGATAAAATAACATTTAGTCTCACCAGATTTCTGTTGTCAGTGTCTTTTCATTGACAACAACTTCAGCTGGAAAGTAAACAACACAGAGCAGTTACAGAAACAGATAAAATTAATGTTTCAAATGAGCCTTACAGGGATAACTAGAAAAAATGAATGGTTTTCCCATTATACAATCAGTAATCCGGGTTCAAAATATGGGGCGACATGTCAGGTGCAAAAATAGATGAATGAAGAGATAGATGCACAATCCTATAATTCTAGCAGATCACCATTAAGTGTGTCATCTCCAGCGCAGAGCAGATGATACGCAGTCATACTGAGCTGCACACCTGATTTCAGTCATAATACCCAGAGGGCACTTCCTAATTTTGTCAGAGTTCCTGCTGAGTCAAATTTAACTTGGATTTCACTTCCTGTAAACAGTGCAGAATCATCATGTCATCAGCATGAAAGTTGCACACTGAGATTTGGAAAAATGTTAGAGCATACATCTGTGCATTATGCATTATGCATGCGCAGATGTCACTAAAACGGATTTGGTGCAGTCTGACTTTTCTTGTGATACAACCAGTTATCAAACCTTGTCCATAAAATGGATTTAAGGATGCAAATCTCATTAAACTTAATGGAAAACCCCAGTTGGATGCTAATTGCACAAACTAAAAAAAATGTGCATTTAAGGAAAGTTTCAATTTGAGCAGAATGTGCATGTTTTGTTGGACTCTGCATGTAAAAGATGGCCTGCAAAAGCAGAGATTTTAGAGGAATACCCAGAATGAAAGACTAGTTGTTGGTCAACTGATTGAAAAGGATGGTTAAAAATAAGAAAAAAAAATTTCATTGCAAATAGAAATACAACAAAATTAACACAAATAGTCTGACGTATGTGGTCTGTCATGGCTGTCAGTGTTTTAATGGGCAAGTCATTACTGACTATTTTATGCTTTATGACATAATAATGACTTACTATGTCAATTTTAATTAGCCTAATCTTTTCCATTTAAGATAAAAAAGAAAGCCTTTGGCATAGTTGAGTTTTATTACATAACCAGACAGAATAACATTAAACCTTGCTATAATGAAGTGGGTTACAACTCTCACATGTAAAAGTAGGATTTCAGGGACCTCTAAAGTATGCACATGATCACTTGGCTTTTTATATTTATCAAAAATGGCATAGTATGGCATATTACCTTGACAGTGCAGAAGTGGAAGGATGAGCAATATATGGTGATGGTGAATTTTCTGCCAATATCTGCAGAATAACGCTTTGGCAAGATTTTCTATTGATATAATGTCATCTGTTGGTGGATAGATTTGTAATAAGAACTGGTCTGTGAAGCTGATGACACTTAGAAACTCTGAAATAATTATTCACAATGTAAAGTCATTAAATAAGTTTGAAAAGATTTGTAGTTAAACCAGAAAAGCAGATTGTTTCACAATTTCTACAGAACCCAAATAGGACTAGGGGGAAAAGTCCCCAAATAGCTTTTTTGTCTTTCTAAAATACTCCATATCAAAGCATTAGGGTCGGTTCTAAAACCTAAATGTTACAAAATAATCTGAGAGAGGGATCTTTACCATTGTGCACATCAGCTTATACCTTTAATCTCATGTCTGAAATACAAAGTGTTGCTGTTTTCAGGTGAATCTGTGTGCATTGTTCCCGAGTAGAAGATTTCAGCTGCCCAGCTATCTGCAGTTCTTGTCTATTGTCCTCTTAATGATGCTCCAAACAGTTTCAGCAGGAGACCTATCTGGACTGCAAGCAGGCCAGTCAAACACACACACTGTGTCAATGAAGCCACGCTGTTTTAAGACTTACATTGTGTTCCTTAAATAAACGTTTATGGGGAAAATATTGTACCTTGAACCACAAATGCTGCTTTACAAGTTGTTTTTTTTTCAGTAACTAGGTTAGCACTGCTACATAGCTTCAGGCTAACATCAGGCTAACAGTCTTTCACAGTAGTTAGTAGTTGTGACTGTTATCAAACATCTTTGCATTATTCATCCCATGGTATATTTCATTTACCTAACGTTGGCTGCTACTTTTCTTTTACTTGTGTATAATAGTTGTCTGTTTGTTTTGTGGTATATTATAAAACTCTTATGGTTATGCTGCTTTCTTGGCTAGGCCAGGTCACTCATATAATTTCTAATCTCAATGAAGCTATCTGGATAAATGAAGGATAAATGAAAAATGGAAAAATCTCTTGTAGAAACAAGCAGCCAAATGTCAATATTTGTCAAAGATGACTAATTAGGAAATAACTTTAAAATTTACCATACAGCTCTGTCCTTCTTAATAATAAAGGGTAATAAAGGTCCAGGTTCCAGTCCTGAGGCATGATCAATAACCATCATGGCTTCTGCTGAAACTTCACATCCAACACTGGTTTCCAGGATGTTATTATATCTAATCCTCGCATCTTCACATTTCACTAATAAATTACTTTTGTATTCTATAAACTTTTATGTAATGTGTTTAATTGCCTTTCTCTCACTGGATATTCAAGACAATGTTTAAAAAAAAAAAAGAACTTTGACAAAATGTTGCACATCATAGTGTTAGGTTTATCCTTATTAATTTGGTTTATACTGAGTGTATTATTGTCCTGAATTTTTCTGTAATATTCTCAGTTTATTTGCACATACAGTATAAATAAAGATAGCGTCACTTGAAAAGGCTGTATGTAAGCAAATCTGTTACCAGCAGTGTTGCCTAAAGAGCTCACCCAGCTGTGTTTGCAATTCCATAATACTGAATAATTATATACAGTGCCAACATTATTATTTTTCAAGAACAAGCTAAAAAGTGTAGTTTTATATATTTTTTTCTCTCCTCATTTTGCCTGTAAAAAACCAGGAAAGAAAATAGTCAGGTGTTTCCAGAAGAAAGTAATGAAGACTTTTTCCAAACACTTGCTGCATATAAGAGCTGTTGAAATTGTGTATTTTGTAAGACTACACAATACTGGCTCAGAGGCTGTCATCAACTCCAAACAATATGAATGCATGCTGTTTGTCATCCAAGCCTGGTCCATTTCTCTAGGGTATTTTCCCATTTATGACAGGATTTTTTCGCTCCATCTCTCTGCCTTGCACTTTTTATTTCTTTAATATATGTCCTGACTTGCGGGCAATTCCTCATTATTCCTATCTTGATATCTGCCACTGTTAATGAGTACAGGGACTGGAGTTGCAGGGTTTGAGCATTTGGATTAATGTGGGTGCTGCAGTAGGGTAGTTTGGGAATAGTGCGTGCTCTCACAGTTCATTACTGTGGATATATGACATTTTAAGGCTGTGAAACGCCAGGCTAATGATGCTCCCCGGTAAACACTGGAGACCGCCAGCCACTGCACCTGAGAACGTTCTTCTAATAGCGGGGTTGTCAGCATGGTGACAGATCCACTTCCTCTTCCTCCTCACCCTCTGTACCTGTGCCTCCTTCTTTTTTTGCTTGTTTTTATGTTTGTTTTTTTAACTCCTCTGCTAATAATAAGCATATATATATATGAGAGTGCATGCATTGGATATATTAACAGAGGTACTTGAGGAACATGTTGATGAAGTAGTTTCTCTTAATATTTGCGTGCTGTTAAAAGATTTTTTGTGCTGAATAGTGCCGGCTGGAATAATGCCACATAGAAACTCACTTTCCTTCCCCAGATTTCATTGAGTTATTACTTAAAAGATTTCATCATGAGGTCACCAGGCTGATAGAATTAAACCACAAGAAGATACTGTGGTAAGTTGGTATGTGTGTGTGTGTCTGTCTTTGCTACTTTGGTTGTGGTTGTGATACATCTTGTTGTTATGGTCTTGGTTAATTTTTTAGGAACTCCTAATGACTGTCAGCTTAATTTACCTGTAAAAGCTGTAAGAAATTCTCTGTTATATATGAGATAGATAGATAGATAGATAGATAGATAGATAGATAGATAGATAGATAGATAGATAGATAGATAGATAGATA
>JBAMHW010000016.1:4897099-4909102 GCA_037177495.1 Rhadinocentrus ornatus | reverse complement strand
ATGAGCTGGTGAATGTGGCCGGAGAGAAGGAAGTCTGGGTTTCCCTGCTTAGGCAGCTGCCCTCGCGACCCGACTCCGTATAAGCGGCAGATAATGGATGGATGGGTTTAGTATTCTCTGGTTTGTTTCCTGTTCCCATTTCACACCTGGTCCCCCGTTGCTGATTGCAACACCTGATCCGTGTTTAGTCGTTGGCTGTATAAATACATCTTGGTTTCTTTTCTGCCTTGTCTCTTGTTCTGGCTTATTATTTTTTGTGTCTTCTAATTAAAGTATGGAGGTTAAAGAAACTTAAATTTCTCTAAATTAGCAATGGGCATTTGTAACCTAATCAAGATCTGAGTCTTTCCTTTAATGGGCCCAAAAGATTCAAAGCTTTGAGGTTTCAGTCTGAAAACAACAACATCTGATGGCCAACTGAAGCCATAGCAACCTGTCAGGAGTACACTCCAATGTTTTAATCCCATGTCAGCAACAAAAATCCAAGGAAGAATGTTTAGTGGCTTTATTCTTTGTTTTTGTTTTATTTTTTGGTTATTGATATTAATCATTGATCGTTATACATGAAGGCAGAGCTGCCCAAGTCCAGGCTTCGAGATCTACTATCCTGCAACTTTTAGATGCATCCCTTCCTACACATCAAAATCAAATGGCTGAATTCCCTCATCTGCATGTCAGGCCTGGTAATGAGATATTCATTTGATTCAGGTGTGTTGGAGAAGAGATGAGTCTAAAAGTTGCAGGATAGTAGATCTCGGGGGACTGGACTTGGGCACTCTTGCATTAAGGTGAATTAGAAGCACAACTAAGTTATGCCCTAAACACTGAAAGACATTTGTTTAAAAAAATAACCTAATATACATTCACCCACACTCTAAACCATTCCAGATTAAACAAAAGATTACATGTAAAATAAAGGGTAAAATGTGCTTGATTTAAAAAAACTGGACCAAAAGATATAAACACGACCCAAGAGCCTTCCTGTGGCAGCTTTAAAAATGTTTATGACTGGATGAAAAAAGGCTTTTTAAAATAATTTTTAATGGAACCTTTTTACAGACACCAGTCAAAGCTGTGGACACAATGAGACACATCACAACATATCTTAAATCAATGAAGCACAAAGTAAAGCAGCGGCGGCATTCAAAGCTTTGGGCATCATTGGTCACATGATGATGGTGTTGTCTCAAACAGTGTTTTAAATCACTCTTCAGAAAGACTGATGCAAGGTCTGAAGCCTTGATGTAACTTTTTTGTGTCCACCTGCCTCATGCATTGTCATTCCACATTTAGGTTGACTCTTACCTTACATTTTGACATGGTGAAATGCTGGGATTGTCGTCTTGGATTTTTATTTATTTTTTCTATGCAGTGGTGTCTGTTGTAATTGACATTGTTAGCATACTTCTAACTTGATTTTATCTTTTAATAGACTACTGGTACAGTGCAGTATGGGGTTGAATACAACACTACTAATCAGGGATAAAATCAGAAGCATTTGGTTCTAAATCTGACATAATAATTTAATTTAAATATCATCAGTCACTGGTTGTTGATTCTCAATAAAATTAAACCCAACAAAATAAATTTTTGGTAACAATACTTAAGATTAGGTGTATTTTTTCTAATTTATTTTCATTCATGCTGTTTTGTTTATTAGGAAAAAAAACTAGTGCAAGGGAACTATCAAAATAATTAATCGCGATTAATCACATGACATATTGCGATTAATGGCAATTAATCGCATTGTTACGCGCAAAATGTCTCTTTCCTTTAAAAGAAGGCTTACGGCTAGATAAAGAAAATCCAGTAAATTCCGGTTTACAAACACTAAATCAGGTACTCCAACCTGCGACTCTGGAGCTGCAAGTGTCTCTCTGGACCTTCCACAATGCCTCTAATAACGCGGCTAAAATATTTTTTTAATCTATTTTTCTCGTCATAAGGTTTGAAACTATGGACTGTTTTATTTTTCACTTTACATCATTTTACACAAATATCAACATCCTTTAGAAGAAAGTCTGTCTATCCTCATTTTATAAAGGTTTTGTGTTTTTCTTTATTTTAAAACCAAAAATTGGAACTAAAAATGTGGTTAAAAAATAACAAATATATGTAAATACAGATAATGTCTGCAGGAACAGACAAATGACTCCTCTACTGAAAGCTCACATCACACAGATTCCACAGCTGGAAGTTTTCATCTAGTTATGACCAAGATTCACCGAACCAGAATGCTTTACATTTGTAAAACAGTCAGAAAACATGTCATACCCTTGCTAAAAACTTTCTCATTGTCTTTGGGGAGCAGTTTCCCGTCCAAAAATCATGATGTTCTGCCCAACTGCATGGGTTTGGACAGATAAAAAGAAACGTCGGTTCTCTTTCTTCTTTATTAACTTCCACAAAGATCTCTTCATTATAATAAACCCGCTCTCTCCCGATTTCATCAGACACACTGCTGCAGCAGGGAAGGGAGACGGGGACAGCATGTTTCTGTTATCACAGCCTGTGAGCAAAAAAACGTGCGATTAAAAAAAATTAACAGCGTTAATTAATCATTGCGTTAACGCGCGATTAATGCTAAAAAAAACATGTCTTAATCCTTCTCCTTTTTTCTCTCATGAGCCTGTTAATTTCATGGGGTATGAAAAGAGAACTGTCTACGCATTGCTGGTGTATCACTGCCAACAAAGTTTGACAGTTTAATTGACCTTCAGGACTAATAATTTAACAGAATTGCTTGATCATGTGATCCCAAGTAATATTGACTTGAACTGTAAATGGAGCGTATAAAATCTAATGAAAAGCTTCCATTATGTAACCCTAAAAGGTCACAATCGGTGTACATTAAAAGCTTAAGCATTCCACTGTGGAAGACCAGCAACACACACTTCTGCCAACTGACACTAACCAAGGACATGACAGAATAGGGTTAATAGAGTTCAGATGACACTCATTTGCTGTTTATCAAACTTGAACTTCAAGCTGAGACTTGTGGCCTTGGGGGCAAGATGCCATCGAAACAAACCTCCTCAAGAGTTTGTGTCCGTTATATTGGTAGTGTATTCTCTTTTTTTCTTTTTTTTTCAAGTTTTTCTTAATTTCTTTAATGTCTGTCAGCTAAAATCTAAGGTGTAGTAGTGATAAAAAACTATATATTTTACCAATGTGTTTAAACTTTAGCATATGATTTTCATTTAAATCCATCCCCTGGAAATGTTTTTGCATGGTTGTACTAATACAAAGTGACTATAACATTCCTATTATGGTATCAGAAGCTACTTCTTTCTGCTGCTACTGTACAGGTATTGTCTATCTTACATATTCATTGGAATTCATCTTATTGCATAGTTTTCTTGTGAGGCACTCACTCTCACCTCCTGATGTGATGACCCATTGACCTGTAAGAAGATGAAAAGAGTGTGAGCATTGATCATTTTATGAGACTGCACATAGTCTGTCCAACTTGGAAATAATTACTTTTAGCTACTTTTTTTAACCTGCCAGTCCACATCACAACAAGCAGTAATCATGGAGAAATAAGACTGAGATAAAGGAATAGCAATGACAGATAGAGTAGTTCAGGTATTTAAACATGTTTATAAAATTGTCGTCTGCACTCTTTGTTTAACATTTCCCACACTTACCAGAAACATGATAGGTGGTCAAAAGAAAAGGACTAAAAGTAGCCATATACTTGGAAATGGCTAATTTTAGCAGGAGGAACGGATCTGGCCATCCCAAGCCAGAACCATTCCTCCCGTGACTGTGTTTTGTGTATGTAATCAGTCAGTGAGCTACGTCTTCAAAAAAAAAAAAAAATTAGCATGACTGTTGGCTTCTCCTGAGGGCCTCCACCTCTCAACCAATGACAACTGCAAGAGACCCCCTACCAACAAAACAGTTCTTGAGACTCTCAAACTAAGGAGAAATGAAACGCGTACATACAGACATAACTGCCAACCATGAAGAGTGAGTCCAAAACAGCAAATCGACTCTATTGGTTTCTTTAGTAAATGTATAATGCAGTATGAATCTGGGATATGGGAAGAAATGTGATGTATGGTGTAACTGCTTGTCTCAATCATTATCTTCTTAAGACAGTCCTGAAAGACTAATTAATATGCAGTTTTGTTCTTTTGTCAACTGTTCAAGAACATAAGGAACCAAGATGCTAATCCTCGTGACAAAACAACAAAAGAGTATTTGACGTGCATAAACCTTGTAATATGGCTCTATCGGCAGCATCCTGACTAATAATTCTAAACTATTTAAACTGTACTGCCTTTTGTTTTGTCCTAAAGTGATTGACTGTCCCAGCTGTAACCCATATTGTCCAAAGAACTAGTGCCTCTGGCAAGTGTTAGCTATTTCTAGAGAGGGGTGCTAAATGGTGGTTGTCCTCAGTCAGAACTTCAGTAGCAAAGAAAGATGCACATCAGGATTTTTTTTAAGTTAGTCAATGTAAAAGTTTAATTCACAGAGAAATTACTTTCCTACCGCTATTACATGGTGAGAATTTTTGAGCATTTGTTAAATGTGGAGTAATAAGTGCAAAAATGACAAAGAAAATAAATAAAATTTCCCTAGAATGCATCAATGTGTCATTTTGTCAGGTGACAGAATTACTGCCAGGTAGTTCAAAGAAAAGGAACAAATGCTGAGGATAGAAGATGGCCAGACTGAAAGGCTGTGAGTTTAGAGAGAGGATGAAATGCTGAGGACAGAGAAGGCCTAGACTGAAAGGCTGAGACTGCCAGCTCAAATTGTGGGAGTGGCAACATGCCGTGGCGCGTCCTGCAGCTGCCACAACATGCCGTGATTTGCCACAGGCTGCCTCGAGTTGCTACAGGCTATACTGTTACCCATCATTTCTACCAGGTGCGTGTGCTCCGCGGATAGGGGCAGACAGGAAATCAGACACTGGAGCAGTGTAAAAACTTCAGATTTTTTTCTAAATAAAAGCCCCCGTGCAGATTTGCACCGCTGAACCTTATAAACATTACATGTTTAACCTGTCAGGGTGTGTCAGTGTTTTTTTTTTGTCTGTTTTTTTCCCATCATGGACAATGAGACATTTATCCTGGAAGTGGAGAAGCACAAGATTCTCCAATTCTCCTGTGATTTTGTGGTCTCGCTGATCCTGCTAGGTGGACTGCACTCACGGGCGCTACACACCTCACCTCCTGGTGTGGATTGACATGCCACGGAGGTAGGAACAAAACCGTGGACAAAGAGGCAGGAGGCAGAAAGAATGCAGGTAAAAGGGTTTAATCCATGAATAAGAAACTCAGGAACCACACAATAGGGAAATACAAGAGGAAAACTGGACAGATGATGTGTCAAAGGACAACTGAACCAAGGAGTACTAACTAGACGAGGAGAAATCAAGAACATAAACCATGAACATAACAAACCCCAAACACATGAAAAAAGAACATAAACTGTGAATAATGACACCAAACCCCTTTCCTCAGACACCCCACAAAAGCATTACAGATATTAAGAAATTTTAAAAAAGTTTTAAACTCACCACAGTGTGTGTGGTAGTGTTGCTTTCATTTCAGGGAAATAAAAGGGGTGCTCAGTGATATAGCTGATCGCGCTCTTGCCTGATTTAATAAATTTTACAAAAAAATCTGACAGAGTTGATATAAACTGGGGACAAGATTTTGATAGGCAGATATTAATTAAAAATATTATTTCATGTTCACTTTAATTAATTTATGTAACTACAACTTCTCTTTTAAATTTGATGTGTATGTATGTACAATTCTTGAGTTTTTAAAGGATCTTTTAAAGTGATCAATACTTGGAACTCTTGCTGAGGAAAAAAAAATTAACATGCTTTCATAAAAACATTAGCAAAACTGTGTGGATAAGTAAAAGCAACTGAGGAAGCTATACTTCGTTAATCTAGCAGAAGTCCCATTGTTGAAATGTATATGGTTTTTGTTTGATGTCATCATTAAAAATTAAACTATTAATAAAATTAATTAAATTAAACAGGAGATAACCCAAAGCGTTACCGTATCTGGCATCTTCCCCGAAAGAATCCTGTGCTTTGTGTCTGTCTTCTCAATCACTAAAATGGTGGTGTGTTTTACGCATGCTCAAATATGGCCAGACACAGTCAAACTTTCAGATTAAAACGTACTTGTTATTTCGGAGTTTATGTGAAGTGACAAGTAAAGAATAAATTGTATGATCATATAAATGGTAAACATTACTTGTAAAACACACTTTTGTTATTACATGTAAAAAAAAAATAATTTCTCATTTAAATTGTAACAGAATCTTAATTTTATAGTGTATATATTACCAGGGTTAATTAAACATATTATACCTCCCACCCGAGCACCCAGCAACCAGAAAAAAAAACAATAAATGAATTGCTACCAATCTCAGGTCCAGTAGCCTTTTAACAGGTAACTAGCTTTGTTATGTACCGAGCTGATCCAATCGCATCCACACAGTCTTCAACTCTTGGCATCGGATAAGCGTCTACAACAGTCTGGGCATTAACCTTTTTGTAATCCGTAATAAAACGTGGAGATCCGTCGGGCTTCATCCCACTAAACATGGGGAGCTCCACGGACATTTCCAAGGTTTAGCAAAACCATTCTGGACTAGGTAGTCAGTTTCCAGTGTCATTAGTTGTCTCTTTGGCAGGCTGCATCTATATGGGTGTTGTTTTATTGGTCTACTATGTCCTACATCGATGTCATGCGTTTTTACTGTAGTATGAGTTGGAATGTTTTGAAATAAGCTACGGTCTATTAATTATATGGAGTAGACCGGATCGCTGATCGTCAGAGAGATACATCAAGGTGGATCGTAGTTTAGATAGCATCTCAGAGTTGCACATCAGGTTTGCCGCTAGAGTTTCGACCCATTTCTTTTCTATGGCTGGAACCTATTCGTTAACTATGACGACACCTTACTGCACTTCCGGGGTAACCGGATCCGGTAAACTTTGTCTGTTTACTAATCACTGGGGCACCCATCATAAGTGTGGGGGTTTCACATCCCTTCAAGAGCAGGTGTCACTTTTCCTCTAGCTATGTCATTCCTTAATAGAATAGAGACATCAGCAAAGGGCAACTCATCACATACAGCCATTGGAAAAACACCTGTTGCTAAGTCTGTTTTCAAATGTACCAAATGTATGGGTTGGGGCGCATATCCCAGTTCTATTCCATGTAAAATGACGTTGGGTATGATTTTTCAGAAAAGGGTAGAGCATCAGCTGGAATGAGTGTTTGGGAAGTTCCTGTATCCCTTAGTATTTTTACATTTACAGGTTCTGCAGAATCATCAGACAGAGTTACAAAACCATCCACAATACATGGTATAAAACATGGGTCCTGAGTTGAAACAACCTCTTTTCCCCTTGCTTTTTCCATAAACACACCCACTCCTTTCTCTTTAGGAGGAGATCTTGGCTTTTGTTTCAGCTTTAGGCAGTTTCCTATTTAGTGCCCAACTTTGTGGCAAAAATAATATGAGCATTCCTCCTGAATGCGAGGTTTAGCTGCTTTTGTCACATTAACAGCAGTGTTGTCTTTAACGGGTTTAAATACCATGTTATGAGTCAGCACGTACTCGTCAGCTATTACTGCAGCCGCCGAGTAGTTACTTGCTGCTCATTTTAAATGAACAACCACACTTTCAGAGAGCTGTTTCTTAAACTCCTCCAAGAGGATTAATTCTCAAAGAGGGTCGAAATTGCTCACACCGCCAGACGAGCACCAACGATCAAAGAGGTTGCACTTTTTTCGTGCAAACTCTACGTTAGTCTGGGTTTGTTTTTGTCTGATACGTTCTAAATTGTTGGCGGTAGGCTACCCGTATCATTTCATTAGCTTTGAGGACCATAGCCTTTACAATATCGTAGCACTGGCTGTCAAGAAGAGGGAGCACTGCTACAACTTCTTGAGCTTTTCCCTTTAATCCGCATTGCACAAGAAGTACCCATCAGTCTTTTGGCCATTTTAATGTCTATTCTTTCAAAAGCTGCAAAATAGCAGTCAACGTGTCCATCCCCCAAAACAGGTACAAATGGAATAAATTTAGAGATGTCAAAGGGGCTAGAGGGGACCGAGGCATCTACTGACCCACCAGAGCCAATAGTAGCTGACAATGTGGACTGGGTTTGAGCTTCCAGCTCTAAATGACTCATGCGGACCTGTTTATCAGCCTCAATTTCCATTCGTCGGATTTCGAGCTGCAAACTGCGCTGATGCTCCAACTGCAGCCTTGTTAACTTCCTCCTCAACCGGGCATCTAGCCGGGAGGAACCTGGGCCATTCTCAGAGAGGAGCTAATCATATTTAGGGAGAGTGACAGGCAAAGTCATCCTGTCTTTTCTTCCCGGAGTCGCTTCCTAAACACCAGCTGAGCCCAACTGGCTATCACTAGCTTCAGCCTCAGTCACAGTATATAGCAGAACACGTCTTTCAATTAATCCAGCCACAATTACTGCCCTCATTTCACGCTTCAACATCTGTATTTGTATAGGGATGTCATAAAAATCAGCAATTATATCGTCTGATCGTCTTTCCTACAGGGGTCCACTCGATCTAGAGTCGGATTCGCTTTGAATTCGTCTAAATCAAATGAAGCCATCTTGTCAATCAACCACTTGTCTTCCACAATGCAGATATTCCTAAATCTACTCAATTGAGATTATATGCTCTCACCACACTACAAAAACAAATAAAAATTCTGGACGAGCCCCCACTTTTGTTACGAGCCCTTTTTTAAATCCAGGGTATTGGGGTCGATAACAAAAATGAGCCGAACCAACTTAAAGATATATTCAATAATTTTATTCCAAAACCAGGTTCAAAACAACATAACAAAAGTTTTTTTTTGTTTGGTAAAAGCAAAAAGAAAAATTACCAAAAGGTGTCCTCTATAAAGATGATAATTAACTTTACAAACTACACTTAACCTTTTACAATTAAAGAAAACAAGTAATTATTCTCTCTGCTAATTCAAATAAACGTACTATAAATAACAACTTTATTTTATATCAAAACTCAACAAAATTCAAATACCAAGCGGTTATCTATAATCAAAGATAAAAGCGTCGAAAACAAAACTACGAACAAATGTTGCTACAAAACTTAACTTAAAAGGTACTCACAAAAGATGAGAGCGAATATTCTCAATGAATCTTATTAAACACAATCGTGTATCTAAACAAAGGGATTCTAAATGCTCTTACACAAATCACAAAGGTTATTCAGACCAGTCACTTCTACACACAAACCCAGTTGGCGAGCTGTGGGCCTGGAGGAACACAGCTGCCCTGAGTACCAGCACTTCCTCTTTTTTAAAAACCAAGCCTCCTGTTGGTCGGCTGCTGGAGAGGAAGTGTTGGAAGTCCTTCGTCCAATCAGATGTCAGTGGTTGTCCCCCTGTGGGATGCGTACTTTGTTCTTCTACATAGAAGGCACATGCTCTACCGACTGAGATATCAAGGCGCATGTTTCAATGCCTCTGGCGTGTCTTGTGTTCTGACACTGCGATGTCAGCATCTGCCACCTGCTGCCACTATTCTGCCTGTCTGACACAAGTAATGCCCAAGCCGTGCCCACCAATTACGCATTTTTACGTTTGTCAATGTGATCCATCAGGATCTCAGTCTCACACCCCGAAAAATTCAGCTCCTTCCCTTTTTTCCCCTCCCGAGCCATCATGGAAATGATGTAACGAATATGTATTACAGGTGTTCACTTGACCATTTATAGCCACATGTGGGCGTGGGAAGGCGTTCCCTCATGTGCGCCCGCTTTAGAGTTGATTCTGATTTATAAACGGAAACTGGTGTAGGACGTGCGTGGGCACTCTTTGATTAATCTGAAAGTAGAAGTGTGCAGCATTTCCTTTTTGCGCTGCAAACGCCACCTGTAGTTTGCTTTGCTACGCACAGTTTGATAAATGAGGCCCCAGGCCAGAAGCAGTTGTGTGTGTAAGATTAGGATCACATATACACCTCCCCAGATACTGTAATATATAGTAATTTAGAGGAACAGGCTGCATTTAATGAACAATCCAATTTTTTTATTGGTTTATTACGGGCATCAGTGATTCAGTATCTATAGACACATGCGTCAGCGAGCCTCTTCTCTCATTCTCTCCTACACACACACACACACACACACACGCACACACACACTGTATACATCATGCTGTATACATTTCAGTGTCTGTCTGTAGCCCCTCACTCACAGGGGCTTCATCTTTGGCTGGCACACTGGGGTAAAGGAAAATTTCTTGGAAAAACTTTCTAGTTTCCTTTTGTAATTTTTACATTGTCTGCTATGTAACACTGTAAAGTAGGTTTTATAGAATATTGAAATTAAACATTTGTTAAAACATTTATCAAGCAGTATCCATCATGGGTGGAGATTAAAAATGTCTCACTTGTTCTGTTTATTTGCTTTTTCTAGTCTTCTCTGCAGGGGTGAAAAAAAATGAACAAATTAATGAAGGAATAGATAGATTGTCACTATGAGCAATACATGGGGTGTGAAGGAAACCACAACTACAACAAAAACAGTGTCCTGTACATTTTACTGTCCTTGGATGCACTCTTCAGGAGCATATAATGTATTCTCCTTTATACCTGGAAATGTTGCCTTTTTTTTTGCAACCACATCAAAACCTAAAAACTTTAATGCATTAATTCTGATTAATTACAGAAAAATTTGTTTAAAAAAAATAAACACTTTTAGCATTTCGAAAAATGCAGAATGTTTGTCAGTGCACGATGTGCTAGTACACAGATTATATTAATGCACACGTCAGAGCTAACACAGTGTTGCCAACTTTGCTACTTTTGTGCTATATTTCACAAGTTTTCAAACCCCTCCATCAACTTTATTTAAAAAAAACGACTAATGGCAAATCTAGCAACTTTTCTGGTGTTACTGACAAAAGCATGAATCGTCTAAGAGCTGCAGGTACTGTGCAAGCCCCTCCCCCATGCAAAAGCATTCAGTAGAGCAGGGATCTCTGGACCTCTTGAGCCAGTGTCCTGTAGGTTTTCAATAGGTCCATGCTGCAGCACACCTGACTCAAACATTGGGCCGTTAAGAGGCTGGTGCAGACCTTGATAACAAGCTGTTGGAAAACTACTTCATTTAAACCAGGTGTGATACAGCAGGGACACATTGAAAACCTGAAGGGCACTGACTCAAGAGGTCTGTAGCTGGTGACCCCTGCACAAGAGCCCCTGTCCTCACGCAGCAGCAGTTCCCAGCTGCATTCAGAGCGCCATGACCAGACTGAAAATGCAAGGTGCAAAGTTGCCACTGGCAGATCCCACCCTGGCTTGATTGCAGAGTCTCAATTAGAGAAGAGCTGGAGCTATATTAAAGTATATATAAGTATTAAAAATGGCACTTTACCTTTAGGTGTCATTAATTTTGAAGGGATTTTTTTCTGTTTATTTTTCCACAGTTTTGAATGAAAATGCAATCAAATGCATTTTCAGGCATTACTAGAGCTTGAATTTACAATAATAATGTATGTGTTTAGTATTTGATTCAGTCTTCCACTAAAATACATTTAAACAACAAAAATGTTGCTTTTTGGGGGCAAAAATTGATTCATCAAGATTAATTAATTACAAATTTTTTTTTTATCAAGTCCCACCCCTACTAAAACCACATAAAGAACAGTAATAATAGAATGACAGTGTTACCACACCAAAGCAATAGATCATCACTGCAACTGTACATATACAAGGACATACTTTGTAGGTATAGGATCTGGGGAAGCACCTGTAAACAAAGATATAGATAGAAAGATAACATTGATGTGAAACAAATTTGAAAAAATCAAAGGAATCATTAGGTAAAACAACCCTGTATTTAGTTTAGCCAAATAAATATATATATATATATATGTCATGTCATGTCATGTCATTATCTGTACCGCTTGTTCCTATTATGGGTCGCGGGGTGAGCTGGAGCCTATCCCAGCAGT
>JBAMHW010000016.1:4862769-4875317 GCA_037177495.1 Rhadinocentrus ornatus | reverse complement strand
TTTCTTAAGCTGTAGGCCATAATCAGCGATATTGAAACAATAAAAGGCTTGCAATATTTCAGTTGATTTGTAATGACAGTCCTGTATAGCTGCATGCCATCAGTTTATCCGTGCTAAGTAATGTACCCAAATTAACAAGCACCAAAAACTAATGCTCCATGGATTGTCAGAGATATTAGGGCCAGATGAGGAAACAAAGTTCTAAGTGACAACCTGACACCTCTAGTTTAATGAATAGATATAGTAGAGATCAAGATACCAACCATCAGAAAACTTTCCTTATTTCTCTGTTTCGTGGCTCTTCTTTCTTCCGACCCCCATGTGAGCTGGAAATTGATCTTTGCAAGACATCTTGAAAAATATTTCAATTCCTCAAATGTTCATGGAAATGAGAGACAGCTTGCTGGTGGAGCTATTAGAGAGCATGCGAAGGGAAATCGTTTCAGAAACTGTGACAGATACATGGTTCAGTATGGCTTCAACGCGCCCACAACCTAAATCATGTTTAAGCTGCTCATGCACTTCCGTCTTTTATTTTTATTGATTGATTGATTTTATTTTATTTTTTTTTGGGGGGGGGGGTTACCCTTTTATATGTTGTGTGAGGTTACCCCTTTAAAAGATAGAAGAGTGGGAGGGTAGACTGTGTAAGAGGGTCCATCTCTGTACCTCTGTAGCACCTCTATAAATGGCTATGGAACAGTAAAGATGTGAGAGGTCACTATAGCAAAAATGGCACAATTGTCCTTTTACACAGGTCCAGATGAGCATCTTGGGCAAACCAATGAAGAGAGAAGAAAAGAGCAAATCTTTCTTTATGATCAAAAATTAAGATGTTCTTGCACAGATGCTGTAAAAACAATGTTTATACTCACCTGACACATCCTAAAGCCCAGCAGCAAGTTTTAATGAGTACATGGACAGATCATGCAGTTGTGTTAAACAATGCCAGCAAAGTATGTCACGGAAGCTGTGGATGTGGCGAGGACCCAAATGCAGGCAGGGGAGGCAGATCAGTGCAAGTAAGAAGGGTTTTATTTAACCTAAACTCAGGGAACTATACCATACAGGGGTGAAACCAAACAAGGATCTGACAAAGCAACTGAAAAACCTGGGACTTAAATACAATGACAGACAAATTAAACACAAAGTACAAAAACTCAAAAACACAAAACACCGAAAACAAAGAACAAAAACTAGAAAAATGACCAAACTAAACGCATGAAATCAGAACAGAAACCATAAACCATGACAAAGTGAGCCTTTTTTATTTTGTTGAATGTCTAAATTCTTTATTTTTTTCCAACCTCAAGTTTTCTTTTTATCTTTTCCGCATACTACGAGAAAGTCATAATGTCAAGTGAGGTTATTAGGAAAGAAGCTACAAACTGAGTAAATGCATTCCTAGATTCAAATACTGTTAGAGGAATTTCCACAGGGACGTTGTAGTTCAGGGTTTACTATCTGACTTACCAGCTGCATACAACCAGAAATAATCTCTTTAGATGAGTGGCAACTCTGTATTTCCTTTTTCTTTCACCATATCTTCGAAAAATTTATCAAGCTGATCTCAAGTCAACCATAAGTCTTACAGAGGCAGCCAAACAGAAGCTATCAAGCTATAACGCTGGACCTTCTTTGTTCCTCTAGCTCTTCTGCCTTTCAGAGGTGTAATTTACAAAATAGATGGCAGAAAAAAAAATAATAATTAAACTTTTACTGCATGTAAAGCTCTGAGCTGTGTGTAACCTGCATTTATTTTCATTTTCATATAGAATTACACTGGCTGCACTGAAGCGATCAAACAAGTACATAACTCATATATACGCAGTATGAGAATAAATGGGCCCGAATGATGCACAGGCTAAACTAGTGTTAACTCAAGTAAAATAAAAACTGTGGAAATGCAGCATTTTTCATGTTTTTGAGATAAAACTTAAACATTTCATCCTTTGAGTGACAGAATCATGTTTTAGTGTGATTACTTGCCGTTGGTGTCCAGGTTGTGATGTGCAGTTCTGGTCGTTTCTGTATCTGTATCCTGTATGGAAAATGAGCACAAAAGGAGAAAGACATGTCAAAATGATTTGTGTCTGTTTGAGAGCCTCTGGGGAGCAGAACTGCTCTGTTGTAAAGCTGGTAAGACACCTCCCAGGTAGAAAGATCTGTCTCCAGAGCATACTCATGTAAAAAGCCCTGTCAGTATAAGAGCGAGAACGCCAACCTCACTCTATTTTTTTGGGTTTATTATATACTGTATAAAGACAATGGCTGCTCACAAAACAAAAGAAAATGCTGACAGAGGTGAAGTATTGAAATGTGTTTGTTCTGTGCATTTATGGGAGAATGCAGCCATCTGTTATGTGTTCTTTTCTTTTCATGAGTTATGGAACAGGCTAATCTTTGAGCTCAGTGAATGTATTTAGGAAAAAAACTGAAGCATAAAATTATATACATTATGTTTCCTCTTGGGTTTGAGCACTCTTGATGCAAATCAGCACTAATGATACACAGTTGGCTTTCTCCACGAGGAGGATAAAAACCATCTCACTCTATTCACATTCATTTTAACTAGATCTAAACTTCATGGAAAAAACTTTTATCAAACATATTGCTCATATTTAAATGTATTGTTGATATTTGACTTCTGGAAACATTTTTCTCCAATCTTTTGTCTTTTTTTAACATGTCATAGTGTAAATGTTATGTTACAAGCACAGCTGGTCAAGGTGGCAAATTTATCTTCACACGGAAAGTAAAGATTATTTCTTAAAATTAGCTACTAATGGAATTCTCACTCAAATTACATTGTTGTTGCATGGTTTTTACATAGGATTTAATATTCAGTATCAACTTTCTGTTAAGATCACTTGTCTGGTGTCCCATTTGCACCAGACATAAATCATTCAGAGCTATTTAAGTATTCTGTAATAACACAGCTCCATGAAAAAAACTGTCACAAGAAGAGATGAGTCCTGGGACATGTTCCTTCTTTTCTTTTTAATATGTTTTCATGTACATGGAGATTAAAGAAGTTACCCGATTCAGGAATATAGTTTTACTTTGTTTTGTTTAGCTGCTACAAAAAAGAGTGTCTGCCAGTTCAAAAGGAAAGAAAAAAAAACTACATCAGGGCTCCAGAAAGTGTGGGGGTAGACTTAAACAAATGCCATTTTTAATTTCTGTTTGTTTTCAAGTTTTGTTTCAGTCTGTTTGTCTGCATGTTTTAAAACTATGTGCAGGTGCAGATATGGACTCTCACCCTTATTCATACAGCTGAGGTTTGCACAATTTACTGAAGCATTTGTTTAAATATTGCAAGTCATACCATCATTGCAAATTTCAACAATATTCCATGTCCCGTGTTTTTCTTGACATCATGCAGCCCTAATAAACAATAAGTGCATTACTTTAAAGCTGTGCTGGGTGAATAGCTTATGTACATCTGCATGAGTACAAAGATTTTATCTTGTTTTCCATAAGGATTTCATAAAACATTGTTCATTTTGACCTATCTAAGATGTCTCTTGCTCTGTGCAGTCTAACATGTCTTTTCCTGTTGAGGGTAACAGTCACTGGCGTGCACAGATGATGGAGCCTTGGTGGTGCTGAAGCACTCTTTGCCGTCCGGGCTGAAAAAGTGCCCTTTTTGTCAGAATTATTTTTTTATATACTGTGTATTGTACGTGCCCCACTATGTTGACGCGATACACGCCCCTTACACACACGCACGCGTACGACTGTTTCATTCCTGTCGTTTCTTTGGCAACATGATCACGTAAAGTGGGCACAAACGAGGCACATTGTAAGCATGTGCATTGCAGCAGCTGGACCTTCCAGTTACCTACCACCCGTCCACCTGCCACTACTCAGGTAATGCTGAATTACTTCGAGGGCACCTTTTGCTCCTAAACGCAGCCTGATACCAAACTATTCCTCGCTGACTGCCCGCTTAACGAGCTTGGGTATGTTCAGCTTTTTCTTTCGTGAAGTTTTCACAACATATTTATAAACCACATCGAACAGCGTTCTCCAGTTGGCCATCTATTTTGTCACAGATTGTATTAATTTGAAATATTGTTGTTTTTTTCTTTATTTCAAGCAGCATTATTCTAAGCAGTCTATTACACTGTTGGCCTCAGCTTTTATGCCTAGAAAAGAGAGATTAAGAAAACAGAAATGAAAGGAGCTACACCAGGCAGCTCAGCAAAGCAGCTCTCTGCTGGCCTGGATGAAGCCATCAAGCAACAAGGAGGATGAGGAGGAAGATGATGAAGGAGAAAGGTCAGAGCCATGTTAACTGTTTAAGGCCTTTTAATAATAAATAATAATTCCTTACATTTCTATAGCACTTTTCTAGACACTCAAAGCGCTTTACGATGATTGGGGGACCTCAGGCTTTTAAAAATTAACTTTGCTACAAATTGTATTGAACCATGTCATCTTAGCCAAGTACAATATGTTGTAGCCCCACAAATATAAGTTGTTTCCATTTTAGGCCTACAGCATCCACAGTTATGTAGTAGTTACCATTGTGGGCTAATAATGAAATGTTGACCATCATATATACCCAATTAGAATTTGTCTGCAGAACACAGTTGCGGACTGGTGTTAGTCTTAGTGGTGAAATGCATTGACTCATGTCACTAAGCAGTCTTACTCAAAGATGTATCACTCTATTCTCTCTACTGTCCCACAGTAGACCATCTACCAGCATGGAAGAAAAGGAAGATAGGGAGAGCACTGTCAGATCAGTACCAGGTTCATGTACAGTAACATATTTCAATGAATTTGCAAGTACATAAAAGACTGTAATGTTTTTTTCCCCCCACACTATTAAGCATAGATGTGGTTCCGCTCGCTCTGCAAATTGCCCTTTTTTTAAAAAAAGTGAGCACCTGCCCCTCAAAATGTCTGTGCACGCTGGTAACAGTAATGACTCTTAAGGAGGTAAAAATAACTCCAGATTCTTCTACTACATTAATTTTAAATGGGCTGAATAGCAGCAATTTAACTGCAACTAATTGCAGTCTTATTTTTCATCCTTCAACTTTCATGGTTTCTTAGGCAGTAAAATGTCTATGCATAAAAATACTTGGTTAAAGTTACATATAAAAGTTAAAAGAAACAATCCTTTTGCTCCAACAAAATATATCTTTGATAGATTGCCTTGTATCCCTGACACATGAAATGTTTATTTAAAACAAAATAACTTGTTATATTTAATTAAAACTGGCTAATGCTTTATTTTATATGCTACCGACTTTGTCTGTGCATGTGGCAAAAATAATACTTGTTACTGCTGATGTAGACTTGGGTTATTTTGACTTCTGGGTTGTTCTTGTCCAGGTCATCGATCAGTTTTAGTTAACTTGCTGTAACATGCAAAATTAACTTTTTATTCGGATTCTTATTTCATGATATGTGACTAGTTGCTAATCCCCAGGAAACCACATTTTCTTTGCTGTCTACCGCAACCAGTTACAGACTAGTGTGGGTTAAGAGAAGAAGATGTTGTCTTTCAAAAAATGAATGTCCACTGCTGATCATTTTTTATATGAATTTGATCCTCATTATGTAATACTATTAAGGATAACTAAATTTGTAAATGTCATGTGATCAATGATGAACAATGAGCTTTTTTTCAATATTTATAAAAAATGAACATAATGCAGAGATGTGCTTCCATGCACCACAGGAAGAGATAAGAAAATCAGAGACAAAAAAACCAAAGATTTTTAAATTTTCAAGATGGAGCAAAATGTTTGTCAGTCTCTGAAAAAAAAAACAGAAACCTTTGCTTAAAGGGAAAGAATCTTCTTTTTGTTCATCCAGTCTTTATTCACACTTTTACTTCCGCAGCAATTAGTACTACACTGGTTACATGCTTGATGCATGATTATCATGGCAGACTGGAAGCCACGGTCCTACTTTCTGCAGTGCATGTCTGTTATTGCATGTTGCGCTAGTAATGGTGAACTTAATTCTTTAAACTAACTCTTGTTTAAATGATTTACTCACCAAAGAAAATTAAATATAAATGCAACCAAGCAAAATTACACATTGAAGGTCATATATAGTCCATATATGTATATATGTGAATACATATATATATATATATATATATATATATATACTTTTCTGTTGAAGATGGCACCGAGGATGGCTGCTGCATCTCAAGCTCTCTCCCCTAACATTTTTTATTCCTATTCTTCTTATTATTCATTCGGCGGCACCTACTTGTTGTTGTACCTGAGCGGCAGAGGCGGTGGAGGAAAAGAGGGTCACGAGCTGAAGTCCGGGTCCGGCTGAGGAAACGTGGGAATCGAGCTTCTCTACAGAGTATTCTTCTGGCATTGGACAACAAACTGGATAAACTTGGTTCGACCCTAGTCCTGTTGTGATAAGCAATAAGTCAATTAATTGCACAGTAAGAAAAAATGAGGGCGATAAGTTTGCCGGCCGTGATAATTTTCATTAGTTGTTTTTTTTTTTGTTGTTGTTCTTTCTTACTTTACTTGGGGAGTTTCCTGGACCTGGGAACATTAGGGGCTGAGCCTACACTCTCGTAGAGGAATTTTAGTGAACCAAGGCAGTAAAGAAGGCTTTTTTTTTTTTTACTTTCTTGAGCATTGTGGTACCTTGTTTAAAGCCAAATACTGCATCATGTGCTTCACAATGTATTTATTTTCAAACTTATGGGCAAGACACACGGGGGGACGACGTTGTTCCTTCTCCATTCATTTCTTATGGAAATGTCATTTATTGGGGCAAAATTGGCTCAATTATATAGTTTTAATTAAGAAATATGCTACTCAAGGTTTAAATGTATTAAATTTCTCCTATCTGTATAGTTGGAAATATTTGTGTATATGATAAATTTAGGAAGCAAACATAATTTTATAACATTTTATTTTCCTCAGTAAATCCATGGAAATGCAGAGACAGGACAAGTCATATGGTAGCTAAGCATTCAAAGTAAATCAAATTATTGAATCATATGTGGTAAAATTTATATCAGGTAGCCTCATCTAAATCAATAAACAAAAAATAAATCCTCTAGCACTGCAAGGCAGCACCTGTAACCAACTGGACTCACAGCAGTCTGAGCAGCACTTATCCAGGATGTAACCTCCTGTTGTTCTCCAGATGTAAGTCGCTTTGGAAAAAAGTGTCTGACTTGTGATAATTAAAGCAAGTAAAAGCTCTGGCTAATAATTTCAGTTTTACATATGTGCCAGAATTTTAGCTATTACTTACCTTATCAGAATTCCAGCGCTGTAATCTAAAGTGACCACATGTGGTGAACGAGAGAGAAAATGGTGCACAGCAGCAACGGATTTATTGGTGAAGCACGTTCAACATATGTATTTAATAAACAGTCAATCACAAAAACTATTATCAGTGCATCCTTTTGACTGTCATTTTAATTTCAATTGAATCATTTTTCTAAGTTTGAAAACTTTTCATTAGTGGAGATGACATAAACACAAAATATTGAGTTATCACAACAGTTTCAATAACTTGGACTCATACTGACAATGAATTATAAGTTATCAGGACTAATGGGCAAAATTCATTTTTACGGTGCATTAAATAATGACACTTTTCTTCACTGTTTTATTTATTTGGCTTTGTTTGTGTTGTTTTGTGTGTCTTGTTCCACCTCCCCTGATTAATTTTCTCATTAAAACCCAAATGTCTACATCTTCATGCAAGAATAGCAACCAGAAAATGGATTAAAATAATGTTTAAAACCATGAGTAAGTAAGGTGTGCTAAATTGAATATTTATGTTGTTTTGTTTGTAGAAATGAGACAAAAATAAATTATAAGACACTGACATCTTAAGTATATGTCAATTAGTGACTACAGTGTGCACAAGCCAACCTTATAAAAACCTAATACATCAATGAAATCAACTTCAGTTCTGTAGAAATGATCTAAAAACCCTACAGGGGTAAAAAGGCTTCAAAATGGTAACCCTGCTATATTTTATTCAGATATGTATTAGTGCATTGTGATGAAAAAATTACATACAGTATATATATATATATATATATATAAATGGCACAGTAACTTCTCTTTCCACGTGATCTTTACAGTTATTGTAATAGTGGCATTAAAACTAAACAGATAGGTAGATAGATATATACTTTATTAATCCAGGGGGAAATTCAAGTGTGCAGCAGCTACATAAATAAAAAACTAAAAGGCATGTTAGAATAAAAACGTCACAAACACAAGTCATAATGGCACAAACCTGCATGGTATAGTGCATTAAAAAATCTGCCCACCAGCCCCCCTTGTCCTCACTGGCTGCCTCATCTCCATTGTGGACTCCTACTGCTTCCTGGGCACCACCATCACCCAGAATATAAAGTGGGAGCTGACTATCTGCTCCCTCGTCAAAAAGGTCCAGCAAAGGATGTTCTTCCTGCGGCAGCTGAGGAAAATCAAGCTGACCGCCAAGATGTTGGTGCAGTTCCACACGGCCATCGTGGAGTCCATCCTCAGCTCATCCAGCCACTGCCAGGGATAAACACAGACTGCAGCACATTGTGTGTGCTGCACTGCAATATTTGCACTATGTGGTTCATCCCACACTCACCTGCTGCTAGACATTAACATTATTATTTACCATCCCACGCTATTGTTTGTTATGACATGTATATTGTGTTTTTGTGTAGGAGGACTATTTTTTAGTTTAGTTATTGTTTTTATTGCGTACCTTTATAGCCTTATATTATATATATTAGCCTTATGACAAAGGGCAGCCTTAGCGGAGTCCAACCCTCACCGGAAACAATTCTGATTTACTGCCGGCAATGCGGACCAAGCTCTGACACCAGTCGTACAGGGACTGGACAGCTCGTATAAGTGGGTCCCCCCACAGGAGTCCCCGGGGGACACGGTCGAATGCCTTCTCCAAGTCCACAAAGCACATGTAGACTGGTTGAGCAAACTCCCATGCCCCCTCACAGACCCTGAAGAGAGTGAAGAGCTGGTCCACTGTTCCACGACCGGGACGAAAACCACACTGCTCCTCCTAATCTCGAGCTTCGACCATCCGACGAACCCTCCTTTCCAGCACCCCTGAATAGACCTTCCCAGGGAGGCTGAGGAGAGTGATCCCCCTGTAGTTGGAGCACACCCTGCGGTACCCTTTTTTGAAGAGTGGGACCACCACCCCAGTCTGCCAGTCCAGGGGAACTGTCCCCGATATCGATGCGATGCTGCAGTCACCTGAAGTCATTCTGCATATTTATCCAAAGTTAAATAACATGCTTGGTTATAATCTGTTTAGACATAAACGGTCACTGATTTATGGTTTACTATCCTGTCTCATATAATTAGATGTGAATTGCAGCTTTTGACTGACAATAATGCAAGAGTCAGAAAAAAGGGGATTTAATATTGATAACAAAAGAGCAAACATGTCTGCAAACACATGACATGTCAAGAGACACAAAGCCTGCGCACTGCAGGTCCTAAACACCTGAACAGGACACATTAAAATGCAACAACAGGATGACATACATAAGCCATGGCAGAGGAATTGATGGAGCAACATTTCTTCCTACTCTGTAAGCCTGAAAAGACATATACTATGTCAGAGTTATGCAGCAGCTGAGAGGAGGGGGTGCATATTACATGGATGCATATGCCTTCAAGCAGTGAGTCCCCAGTTCATTTTTAGATAGTCTAGGACCTTTCCTGCAATTCATTCACCTCTTCTCTTTTCCCATATTTCAGTTTCTTTCCACTCTGTTCTGTCTCCACTGTAATGTTCTTACACAGGTGACAAAATATCTTTAAAAATGTATATCCTGCCTTAACCTCCATTAGAAAACTAACATGAAAAGCTTTACAAAATAGCAACAATGAAACACAGATGGTTGGATAATATGCAACAATTTTGCCTTTGCCTGAAGGGTGTGATTATAAAATAATTAAGAATACATTCCTTCACACTAATACTTGATGACAACAGCTCAAAAATAACAAGTTGCTTCTTGGGGGGATTAAATTATTGTCTGAGCATGAGAACATAATATCTCAAATCTGTAACCAAAGGCAGACGTGGTGGGTTTGAACATGCAAATTGATAATGGAAATAATTTCAAACAAACAAACAAACATTGAATAAACCATGCATACAACAGCATCAGTCTGCACCATTTCAGTAAGGGTTTAGACAATATAATAAAATGGAACCTTTAGTTTAGTATAACATAACTGTGTATGTATTAACACACATTTGTTGCTTCCAAAACAACAAAGAAAATTTTTTAAACTTATATAGCAAATCAGTTAACTTCCACTCAAAGCTATACTGTTGTTGTAAATGTAGACCTATCTCTGGGTAAAATAGGCCAATTTGTTTGTACACTCTAAAAAAGTATTATTATTTTATTTTTTTATATGATTCTTTTGGCAGGCAATGACCACTCACTTTTTTTATTCAATTAACTTGAGTTCAAGAAAGTTTATTGATATTTCTTACTACATTAAAACTGCTTGCTTCTTAGGAGTTAAAATACAATTTTATTCTATTTTCTTGTAATTTTGTGTTACTGTTACTATTGCCTTTTTTATTTTCTTGCTTTTGTAGTATATTTATTTTTATTATTCAGTGTGATATCTGGGATAGTTGTTACACCTAAAGTTGTGTACAGCACTTTGGTCAACTATGTTGTTTTAAAAGTGCTCTATAAATAAAGTTAGATTGGATAGAATTGAATTTATACAATCCAAATACTTTCTGTTTATTCTATAATATCAAGTATAATCTAAATATCAAGTTACTTCTGGATATATATATATATATATATATATGTATATATATATATATATTTAATTTAGGGCAACTTAAAACTTTGAAGTTGACTTTCCATGAAATTTCCATGAAATTTAGAGACGCTAATAATTTAAGTCTGACTAACTAAGTTTCATAAGTCCGACTTAAAACCTTCTCGTTAAACAAACTAAATGAACTTAGATAAACTTAACTCAATCATTTGGAACCAACTTAAAATTTTTTTAAGTTTTTTCAGCCTTTCTCTTTTTTAAGTGTTGTGGAAATGAATTGTGTATTTGTTTATTTATTTGTGTATTTGTTTATAATTTTCCTCAACATGGTTACTCACAAGATATGTTTGACACATAACGTTGCCTGGATTTACAACAAGCACTGCAGCCTGACAGAAGAAAGGTACCTATTCACCATTTTTAAATGGTTTCAAAACAGGCTTCAAATCTTCTGTGTGTAATTTCTGAGTATCCAATCAACACAAAAAAAGAGGAGATACAAGTTTTGATCATTAAATATATCAGAAAATGTGTAAACAAGAAATAATGACGAAAAAACTGATTTATTAATTAGTTTTACTTCTAAAATTGAAAATCTTTCAACAAAGTTACCATGGTTTCAAGGCAGTTTTGATGACTGTGCTTGGTGTGTGACAGATGATGATTAAACCTACAAAAACCTGTGAACACTAATGTGCAGCAACGAATGGCAAGTCTGTTAATGAGCAACTTGCTGACTGTTTTCACGTCCACAGATTTTAATTATGAAGGATGTTGCTAATTTATTATCTGACATATCTGAGGCAATATTTTGGCCTTAATCTCTGACAAATATTTGTCATCCACTGGAATGACACAGCAATGCATCAAACAAAAAGTACAGTTTGAAGATGCTGGACTAATTATCACATCCATCAGCTTCTAACAACACAGCATCTCATGACTTGAGATACAACATCTGGAAGCGATGAAGCTTACAGCACAACTTCTTTCTAAGATGGATTTTTCACAGACTTCACAGATTCATGTTTTTAGCTGATTAGCTGGTTCAAAGATCCATCATTGCAGACAGATGCCGAAACTTGTTACTTTCTGTAGAATAGTCATGTTTATGATACATTCTCCACAGCTTCTGAACAAAGAAGGATCAAATTTCCATTTTGTCCATTATGTATAGGAGTAAATATAGCTATGTTTATTTATTAATTTTTTTACCTTGTCCTGTCCAGCATCATAGCAAGCAGAATGATGATCTGGCTAGCGATGTTAAAATCATTTGAATTAAAATAGTTTTAACTGGGTAATGACACAGGGTGGCTTTAGTAAAAGCCCTAGTTTTGTAGCACTGCTACTAGTTCTCCTTTCTGCTAATATGCCTGTTGCTTTCTACACAATCCTGGCTACACTCGATATGCATCTTGGGTATTCAGAGATGTAGTACACATGGCAACAAAAGAGGGACCATCAACTGCTATTTTAAATAGAATTTTGCTTAGGAAAATAGCGTTTTTCACAGCATTTGTACATTTTGAATCACAATCAGACGTACTTTATTAATCCCAGACTGGGAAATTTCAGTGTTAACAGAAGCATAAAGTATATCTATATATATATATGTATATGTAAAAAAATTATATATACACACTTATGTATATATACATACTATTAGGGGTCGCGGGGTGAGCTGGAGCCTATCCCAGCAGTGTTTCAGGTGAAAGGCAGGGTACACCCTGGACA
>JBAMHW010000016.1:4842809-4854862 GCA_037177495.1 Rhadinocentrus ornatus | reverse complement strand
TCCCACGGCACAGTGAGCTCCAAGAGAATTACCTGCTTGGTTGCTACTGAGGTGAGGACAATGTCTGGCCTTAATGTACAACTGAATTACAATCAAGTTTATTTGACTAGAAAAGTTTTGTTTTTTTTTGGTTTTGAATTATTACAAAATTACCTTAACTTGTTTTCTTAAGTTTAATCACTAACTTTTTAAAGTTAAAACAACTAGTTATTTACTACAGTGTGAAGTGATAAAATTCCCATCAGAATAATAACCCAAAACATAAAATTCTGTTTTGTGCAATTTAGTGCCCCATGCAGAACAAACTTGAAAATGACAGCTATGTTGATTGATTTTTTTCTATTTATTGAATTTAAACTAAACAGAATCCTAAAATAATAACAAAAATATACCAACTCTGCTCACCTCCGCTTCCCCAATAATCACAACCCCTGTAATCTTTCTTGTTTTTACAGACTTAACTGTGGGATCTTTGTAGGGGCTGCCCACAAAAACTAGAAGAACATTATGGCTCCAGAACAAATGGTGAACTCAACCTGTGACGTCCATGAAAGATGATAGTTACAGCGGCATATTTCTTCCAGACGTTATAAGGGTGATGATGAATTACAGGGACACCGGACAGGGAGCATTTTCAAGGCACAGATGCCTGGACCTGATCACCTTCAGGGCCAGTGGAGACACGTGGGAGGATATTCTTCTCTATGCTCAAGATAGAGAGACACTCACCTCTCAATAACCTCTGGTGTCAAGGCCCCTGCAAAGAGGTGGGGGCTCATCCTAAGGGAATAAGTTTATGATTTTGATAAAATGCCTCTTAATGACTGCTCTCCTCTAGTATGGCTGCTATTATTGTCTTGAGTATGAATACTGATAGTTTGAGATTAGCCCAAACTAAACAACTTTTAATGGACTTTTTCCAATCAGAAGGGTCATGTTCCTGTTTTACATTCTATTTTTGTGAAGCTTTAAATCAGTGGTGACCTCATGTCTTCTAAAGGCCACTTGTGAGATGGCATAGCCAAAATATGGCTGAATCGACTCTTCGTCTGAACATTAAGGTTTTACGGGTAATTGCTAAATTTAAAGAGTTCTTTTAACGGTTTCATTAAAAAGCCATTAAAGCAGATATAGAAAGCAAAACATTGGTGTTGAGGTTAATTTCCATGGGGATTTACAGACAATCTCCCCCTCACACCAGAACTCATTCATTCATTCACGCACCATGTAATACCAGTTGGTAAAGGTCGATGGAGAAAGGCCTGGGGACCCTGGCAAGCCAGAGAGAAAGATTAAGATCCAGGGTATTGATAAACCATCACTGATAATACAAACAACCCTCTGGGAGCTTGTGACATGTTTCCACTGACTGAAGTCTCTTTCACCATCTACTGGGGATAGCAGAGTTTAATTATAACAAACATTGTGCTGGTTGTGCAGCATGGATTTATCTACGCTACCCTTTTGTATGGTAAAGTACTTGCAGTGCTATGGGAGGGCAGAAGAGCCATGCTTGTGCTAATAAGTGTGTTGATAGCAGTATTGTATAGTCAATTATCCTTGATCTTAACCCTGAAAGATAAAATGTCTACATGTAGCATTTTGTGCATTCTGGTGAATAAAATACCCTAAACGTTATATGTTTGTGATTTATAATGAAAAAATAAAAAATCTTAAAAGGACTGTACATTGAGCTTACCGTTTGATTAAATTTTTGATAGATATTTGATTGTACAATCTGAGAAAAATGTCCATAGAAAAACAGATAATGTCCTGGGAGAAAATAACCACTGAGAATTCTGTACTCCCACAGCATGGATCCTGCAGCATTCACGGGACGTACTGCCTGGAAAAAAAAGAATAAATTATTCATTATAAAATTAAATCATTTTCTTCAGCTGGTAACAAGTAATTAAGTTCAGACATGATCAGTTATTAAGTACCTACCTAGCATCACTCCCACTGCTCTCGCAACACGTAGATTAGTGGTAGTGGGTGTTTCTCCCTGACCACACTCAGTGTCAACTTTAACTTTCAAACAGAACAGAAAATTCCAACAGTATTGTCTAAATGTAAACACAACACAGGCAGTAAAACACAACCTGAATGTACAGGGGAGTGATCACAAAAGGGTCGAATTCCTGCTGAATGAGTTTCCAATGAGCCTTTGCAGTCTTTGCACAATTGGTTCTGTTGATCTGTGAATCTGGAGAAAAGTGTACATCATTATGGAGCTAAAGCTATGAGAGACTTAATTATTGAACTCTGATAAAAAGTAATATCAGATTACAAACTCCTGAACACAACACATCAAATATGTTGAGGTTTAAAAAAAGGTTGGAGTTTATCTAGGCAAGAGGCAGGGTTCACCCTTAATAAATCGCCAGCCTATTGCATAACAAAGTGACAAACAACCACTCACACTCACTCCTATGGAGAGTTTCACACACAAACTGACATACCTGTCTTTGGATGGTGGGAGGAAGCCAGAGTTCCCATTGAGAACCCAGGCATACTCAGAGAGAACATGCAAACTCCACATGGAAAGGCTTTAATAATTTAAAGATGTTGATAAAATAAAGACTTTGTAAAGCCATAGTTATTGCAATGGCATTTTATTATTTAAACTATATTTTGTAACCTCTGTAACATATAAAGAGAAAATTTATGTAAAATCTTACATGAGCACATTGTAGTATAGTCTGATTTAGAATTAAGTTAATAGTCTAAATGTCAGCATGCATGTACATACAGCCACTAAAAGAGCTGCACAGCTGGTGGTGGACATGTTTTCTGCAGTGAAGCTCTACAGAATGTCCTCAGGAGGTCATTTTGCATCTGGCTTCGACCTGTCCATCACCAGAATACATCTGTGTGACAACAACACACGTCATTCATAGAAAATTGAGAGATTCTCGTAAAATGTTACCTTTTGCCATTATAGATGGTGTCCTGAGTCATTTCTTCTAGTGCATCTAGATAGAAAAAACACAGTTCCAAAATATTTTATAAAACTCATGAAAGAAGTCCTCGGTAGCAGGCTCACAGTCATGCAGGATTCCTAAAGTACGGCTGCAGTGTTTAGCTTTTTACTTTAGTTTTCCCCCGGCAGGTTAGATTTCGAACTAAGTTACTATGGTAGAAAATCATAGCTTCCCTCAAAGCAAACTTCTCCAAATTACTTTCCCCTGACTCACTAAAAAATACACAAAATGTGGTGCAGACACAAAATAAAGGTCCTATTGAGCAACAAAAGCAGAATTCCAATTTATTACATAAATTATGGGATCTTTGTTTGACGCCAATTATATATTTAATCATATGTTGATAAGCATGACAGTCAGGGAGGCTCTAACATAAAAAGTTCATTTAGCATTGGTTGTAGGACTTATTCTTGATTTTCAAAATTTTTTTACAGCTTTTGGTGCATTTTGGGAGTTTCTGCTTATGCATTTTAACAAATGAGCTTCTCATTTTGCATGTGCTGTAGTCTTAACGTTTTTTTTATTACCTTCCAAGGTTAAGGGTCCTTTTCCCAAAACCTTTCGAAAATAAAACAACTTTTTGACAAAGAACCATGCAGTGATTTTTATTATCAAGCCAATTTTATTTATGTTGCCCCAACCACAAATTATTTATTCATTTATTATTATTATCTTTCAGATGAGGAGAAAAATTTGGACATATGAGCAAGAAATGTCAGGAGTAGAAACAAAGAATCAGATGTGGGAAAAGATAAAACCCTTAACAAGTAGGATTAGAGCCACAGAACCTCATCTCTGCCAAGGACCTGCAAGGAGACAGAAGACAGATGACACTCGCACACAAGGGCATAGCTTCGAAAAATAACTCACACAGAGGTAGGGAAGACAAAGGAACACTGATGCTGAAAGTCCACACTATGAACTACTTACTCAATATATTAATGACCGTTCAGTATACTTTAGGATGAAGAAATAGAAGCATGCATCTTTTCCGATACACCTGATAGGGTATTGTATTAAATCGTGGCAGCTTCGCTGCTGCGCACTAGATATTTTTTTTAGACCATTCCCTGTAAACCCTATGGTTATGTGTGAAAATCCCAGTAGATCAGCAGTTTCTCAAATAGTCAAACCAACAACCATGCCATGGTCAAAGTCACTTCAATCCCCCTTTTTTTATGTATTCTAATGTTCAGTTTGAACGTCAGCAAGTCATCCTGACCATGCCTACAAGACTAAACGTATTGAGTTGCTGTCATGTGATTGGCTGATTATATATTTGTGTAACAAGCAATTGAACAAGTGGAACTAATAAAGTGGCCAGTAAGTGTACTTACAGTTTTGCCAGGTACGGTTTGGCAATGAGCATTGGATCTGCATTCATATGAGAAGAGTTCAGGTAGTTTAGTGTCAATACTTCACACCTTTCAAAACGTCTCTACCTGGATCAAGATGTAGTTTCCATGTTTTGGAATGAGCTGCAAAAAGCCAGAGAAGTATAGAATTAAGGAATTAGTTAAGGTTTTCTCATGGAAAAAGCTTTTTGTTTTTAATCTGGACATAGCATGTTTATTTATTTATTTAAAAAGCTAACTAAAGGAAATTAGTCTTTTTATATAAAGCATTGGAGACAAATATAGCTGAATTACTTGTTTACAGTTTGTTGTTACTGACTGTGCTGTTGCCTCTTTTAGGTTCTAATTTTGTTTTTTTAGTTTTTGTATATGCATCCATTAATTTTGGATTAGGATTAAAAAATTATTTGAACATAATGACAAATATAAAAGCAAAATTAAAATAAAATATATGATGAAAAGTTCATAAAAGGTGGTGGAAGGTGGAAGCATGAGCTTATATAATCCCACCTCAGTAAATTACAACAATCTTCAGATATTATCCCATTATCACAACCACTACCAGGTACTACATAATCTTATAGTGCAATAATACAATAGTGCCAATAACAATATTCAGTAAATGCAATCAATATGTCCATACAGAATACCTTTCTTATCATAAAACTATATAATAATAGTCGTCCTATCAATAATACAGTAATAATAATAAAAATAGTGATACCCAAACAAGTAATATTATTCTTAATATGTTACATAATCTATAAGCCTTTATAATAATCAATCACAGTGATGGAGTTATGTGGTAACAACAATAATAATAAGTCTGTAATTTTTTAAAAACCTGTTTTGATGAAGAGCATTGTTTTTACTAACTATTTGCCCCTTGTACAGGCGGCTGATGAGATGCGTAAAGTCCAGGCCTGGTGTACATTTTTCACACTGATGAAGACATAAAAACATATCTTTGTTATTAATAGCTGAGTGCAACCTTGCACAGACATCCCCCACAAAAACCAAACCAGCAAATTTTGTAATGATGATTATCATGGAGCTTTATACTGTGTGAGTTGCTTTTGTTGTACATCTCATGGTTATGAATGGGTCCTTGCTGAACAGTAGAGTTAGCCCCTTTGAGCCCAAACGTGTGTTTTTAGAACAACTTCGGTACAATCGTGTTAATGCGACAACATATAAATCACAATAAAGTTAGGCTACTGTCTCCAACACAAGCATAAACACACGTACACACATATTCAACCACCACTAAACAATGATGGTGGAGGAAAGCTTTGCTTCCAAAAGGCTCATAAAAGGAAAGAAATCCTTGGGTCAGCTCTTTGTGTCTTTGGGGGCAATCATAGCAGCAAGAAGCAGATTGCTGCAGACAATTTGATCATCCGCTCCTGGGCATGGGCTCTCCATTACCTGACTGAAATAGGCCTCTCCCAGGAGGCCTCAGGCCTCATTGAACAGAGAGGTGGAGACGGTAATTATATCTTGGGCCAACCCCAAATCGCTTCCCATTAGTCTGTTTCCAACACATAGGTGCAGAATCCTCAATATGCCGCTTGCAGCCCCATCCTGGCCCATGTTGACATGCTGCTGCTGTTAACTGTGCCCTAATTTATTAGGGTCTTAATTGTGTGTTGCCATGTTGGTTTTGGTCCATGCTCGCCAACACATCAGTATAATTTTGTGTGTTAAAATAGAAAAACTTTGCCAGAGGGGCTTTTTGTCTCTTCACATTGCTTTCTAAACAAAAAGATTAAATCCTTCAGGAAACCTTCACCTGTGTCTCCTGTGTCCGTCATTCTGAAAATTAGTCCCACCGTTTTACTTACAGTGTATATTAAGGAGGAAAAATGCAAGAAAAGAATCAAAAACAGCAGGTTATGAGAGCCAAGTTCCCCTTCTTGTCTTTCTCAGCAGAATGAGCACAAACACCACAAGAAAAAGTCCATCCAGTCCAAAAAGCTGTGCCACAAATAAGGTCAAACAGCCTTTCTCTGGGTGTTGTGCATGGTCCCAAATTATGTTCCTAACACATTACACATCTTAACACACTATATGTGAAAACACATCTATGTACACACATGAAATTTGCTGGCCCACTGAAAGAGAGACACCTGTTTTCTCCAGGCAGCTGATTGGAGTTCCAAAGTCAGACTGAAACTCATCAGCTCAGCCAACCAGAAACACTGCTCTCCAAGGGTAACAGCTGTGTGTGGAGGGACCTTCCCACCTGGGGTAGATTGGCTACATTAATTTATTCTACTGGTTAGGTTGTCGCCTGAGCAAAGGAAAGCTTATGGAATGGTTGGTCTGAGACCTCACCAAAGTGGGCCATCTTGCAGGAATTCATTCATTCATGCCTTTTTTTGCATCACAGTTTTTAAAAGAAAATTAAAGCAGTTTGTAGAAAATCTTTTTCAACTCGTGCCCAAGAGGGATAATATAAATACAGCATGCTGCATTGTTGAACTAAGGATATAAAAATTATAGAGATTTTTTGTCTTTCAACACGATGCAGTTGAAATATGAAAATAAATGGAATGGTTTGGAATATCTCTGATGTTGTCACTTGAGTTATTAACTAATAAATATATGTTAGAATTTAAATGTTTGAGATTAAAGTGCATTATTTAGCTATTTTACATTCATATTACTTTCATATGTATATATATATATATATGTATATATATGTATATATATATATATATGTATATATATGTATATATATATACATATGAAAGTAATATGAATGTAGGACACACCCTGGACCTGGTCATAACCTGTGGTGTGTCAGACCACTACTGTGTGTTTTTTAACATCTCCAGTTTTAGCCAACAGGAGACCCTGATGAGGAAACAATTTCTTAGTTCTGAAGTGGCAGCACATTTTTTTAACATTTTACTTCAAACTCCTGCTCAGATTTTACCTACAGCGTGTGATTTTATTGTAGATAATTTTAACAATAGATTAAAATCAGTTATTGACTCAGCCGCTCCACTTAAAACAAAAACTTTAAAAAGTACATCCAAAACACTGTGGAGAAATGAGGAAATTGGAACAGTGAAAAGAAATTGCAGGAGACCGCAAAGGCAATGAAGTAAAACAAAACTAACAATCCATTTTGAAATTTTACGTGAAAAACTAAAATCTACAATAATACTCTTAAACAGGCCTGTGGGGTATTCCACCAATGTAGCTAAAGAAAGCCAGGCTGTATCGGGAAAGCCTCGCTTGAACTAACACCATCTCAGAATAAAGGGTCAAGCTGCTCCAATAACACATTTCAGCTGCATCTAATTGAGGCTAATAGAAGCAAGGCTTACATAGCCTGGCTATGTGGGAGGTCCTGAGGAACGTAGGAAGCCCTGATGAAAGGATGGTGGAAAAAAGGAGCTGGCAGAAAAAAGAGCAAGCCGAGAGTTGTCATTTTCTCTGCAGCTAAACAAAGAATGCTGATGGAGATCAGTGACGTGTGGTGAGGTTCATGGCTGGTGAGGCACTGACTCCTCTGGAGTCACCCTTGAGGTGAGGCAGAGTACTGCCTGCATCACCTGCTGACTTTTCTCTACACTTTATTGTACGGTCGGCAATAATTCTCCCACACATACATTAAAGACATCACACAGACTGTAGAGAATCATGGTGTATAACAAATATTTCTGTAAAGTGAATAATGGTGAAATGCTGAGGAACAGAAAGAGGCACGCTTCATGCAACCCAGTTTGTATTACACCGCGCAGCCAGAGGAGAAGCACAGCTCGCCACTGCCTTACACAGGATTTTTGCCCTGATTTGATCAGGAAATACGCAAATTTGGCGATTTTTGCAAAGACTCATACTGAAAATGCATTTTTAACACAGATACAATTTGATTTGATTATATATATATATATATATATATATATACAAGAAAAGAAAGTGATTATAACTACATAATGTCTAATGCATGAGGACAAAACATGGCAAAATGTATTGACACTTGAATAAAAACTAGACAAAAATATTCAACAGACACAAGTTCCTGTCATACCAAATAATATCAAATCAAAGTTTGGAAGAAAAAGTAAATAAAAAAATTTGGAAATAGGTCAATCAGACTTAATCTCTGTGGGCAGCGAAGTGTGAAAACCAGGGCGAAAGAGAGGAGCAGATATATAGGTAGATTTTACATTTGATCAAGACACTTCGTAAGCTGTGTGAAATGATTATCACAGGTAAAAACCAAAGCATGCAAAGCTAAGCATGCTAAAGCTAATGGGTGTTTTTGCAAGGTTGAGAATGTAAGCATACCACAGCTGTCGCGTAAAAGTCATTAATCACTGAAAATTCTGAAATATGAAAACCTGGTCAGTCATGTACAGGTTTGAAAATGATCAATTTGCAAATATTATCCATAGTTTTTCCAATTGAGGGAGAGTAAATTCAGTCTAAGGAGATAAATGTTATATAAGTATCTGGATCTCTACAGGAGAGGTTCAGATATGGAATAGCTGCAGTAAAGACACAAAAACATGTTAAACAAAAGGTAGATTTACACAAATAATAATTAAATAAAAAGCAGAAAAAGAGGGTTAATGAAAACATTTTATTTCGTGCATTGTTATTTAATATGGTTGGGTATTATTAATTTTATTGTGTTTTATGGTCTGTGATTTGCCAAATATCCTGATGAAATCCTGAGAAAGATTTTTATCCCTTTCACTGCAGAGTAACAGAAGACATTTTATGACAATAGGGGGCTGCTGAGGGCCTTGTAACGGACGTCAAGGTGGTTTTTCCCCAAAGTCTTTTCCGGTGGATCGCAGAAGACAGCCCGTACAGAACCAGTCTTGTTTTGGCGTCCTAAGCGACCCCTGGCCTCGGTTCTGTCAGGCAAGGAGAGATGGTAATCGCTGTTATTTCCTTGACACCTTGACGAAACACAGCTGTCCCAGGCAGAGAGTTAAGTTGGGGGTTTTGATCTGTGATTTACAAGTGTAAAAGTCTTGGAGAAAGGACCTTTGGAAAAGGGGGTTATTCTGAGTGGACCTGAGTGCCCCAAAGAACTGTTTGTATATTGGTTGTAGACTGACACCTTGATTCTGGATTTAATCAACTTGAGATTCCTCCTTTTGAAGATAGTTGGGGTGTGCTGGGAAGCAGTTTAAATAAACATTTTGTTATCTGGTTGAAAGCAGAGTGTTTTTCTTTTGATAATAAAATGTGTAAAAAGGGATGGAGGAGGAGACTGTTTGGAGTCTTGGGGACTTAATCCTAAAGGTGCTTCTATTACGCCACAGATCATTTCTTTACCTCATCCTCTTTGGTGTTAAGCTTTTAAAACAAATCAAGTGCTCAGGTCATAAGAATAGAGGAGTTACGGACTTATTAAGTCCATCAGAAATATGCTTTAAATTTTACCTAAACACCCAGGCAGGTATGTTTTGTGTTAGAAATGCTCTGTTTCTGAAATGCTGCCAACTTGAAATGAAGCTTTGTGAAGGTTGGAACTAAACTAAGAAGTAGCTGGAATATGGCCCAGCTATGTCCACTGGGACCCAGGGATCAGTATGTCTTGCAAAGATGCATCCCTCTGTTGGTATTTTGCTGTTTTGTTTATGTTTTTTTTTTTTTTTCAAGTTTTATTGTGCGTGGTATTTATAGGCTACAGCCACACAGACTCCTGACATACCGGCCACACATACTCATGCGTGCACACTTCGTTGGTAAAAAGTTAACTTTTAATCTACTGACTTCCCAGCTTATTGCATGGATGTGCAGACATAGAGAAAAAAAGGACTACCTCTAATCTCTATTAAATCTTTTTTTCCCAGTATTTTCCCAGCACCGTGTTCATGTAGTAACACATGCCATATTGAATCTGAGCAAAATATTCTATATGATGACAGGAATGCAGAGAAGAGGTTATACATTGACAGGAAACCTAGTCTGCTGGTAGCAGAGAGATGTACTGGTTCAGACTGACAGCTCCTACTGTACAGAGATATAACTCATTCAGTATTGATGATTTTGGGCTCTCCACTGTGCTGGCGGAGGACTCCAGAACCCTGGAGTGAAGGACTATGCTAAATTGCCTCACACTATGTTCCTCTATTCGATATTGCTTCTCCACTTCTCATACTGTGCTTCTGTTTCAAACCCTGAATTATAATCTTAGGAATTCTTCTGAGAAACAAACAATAAGAAGCTGTTTTTTACACATTACCCCTCTCTCTGATCTCACCAAGACCTCCTTTCTTGTAATTGTTTTCAAATCATCAGTACATAAAATATGAAAAATCCTCTCTCACTTCCTCTCTCACTCGCTTTTTTGAGCTTGACATCCAACTGATGGCTGCTCAACAGTAAGAGCTATCAATTATTGAAGCTGCCATCACTTTGGGGATGTTGTTTCTTTTTCCAGCTGAGATGACATGACTTCTTTAAAAAGAAAATGGGTGAAATAAGCTTGTTTATTGTTCCAATTTTATCCAACACTAATGCCAGATGCACCATTGTGGAGATGTGCCAAGCAACGGAAGCCTGTTCTGATCAAATAATCTCTGCTTGCTCTCTGTTGCTTCTTTCTCTGGGGAATTGCAGGCGGTTTTGAGAAGTGTGGGTTCTATATGAAAGCTGGATGAAGGATTTTACGCATATCATCCACATAAATGGAACCAGAGAAGAGTTATGATGAAATAAGATTGTTTTCCTCTCTGACAAATGCAATCTCTGCCTCCCAAGTCCAATTAAGAGTCTTTATCTCAGCCCAGCAGGTGTGTATGCTTGAAAGTTTGCATGCACATTGATAAACATTTTAAGTGATTTTGCAAGTATGTGAATTAAACAATGACTGTTTTCGTATGAGTTTATAGTGCCTACAATGCACAAATGTACAAGCTACAGCAGGTGTCCTTGTGGTCTGAGTGCATTATTCAGCTCAGTGTGCAGGTGCAGCCTCTGACAACATCTCTCAGAGCTCTCATTTTTCAGCTCTGCCCTTTAACAACTCTAAACTTAAAGATGTTTAAACCTGGCTGGTTTATTGCCTGTTTCATTCCTTTTCATATCAAATTTAAAAGCCAAATTCTTAAAATGAAAAAGAAAACTATGGTTGATTAAAGCATGAGCTTGAGCAAAGTACAGCTTTTCTTTACGACATTAAATTATAACACAAATCAGAAATTAGAATGGAACAGGACAAGCCATGATATATTTTAATTGCATATTAGATTTGTCAGATTTGCATGATCAGGAAATTACTGACTTTGTGTCGATTTTATTATCCTGCAGGAAATATGCTGGTGAGATGGCACTAATCTATATCATATGATGAATGTTAGCTCTTACATAAATATTCTTTTTCTTTTCTTATTTTTTGTGTTTGTTTACTTTTGTCTTTCAGAAAAGTGTGTCAGAAGCTACAGGAGAAAATCAACCAAAAATCATTATGCAAAGAAATAACTAAACTCATACAATAAGTCGGAAGTAAAACCACAAAAGTACTTTTCTGCAATGAATAAGAACAGGTTAGTGAATATAACTCATTTTTAATATCTATGAGGAGACTCAAAATACATATAAATGCACTGGTAGAGATATATGTATATATATACACATGTATATATATATATATACACATGTGATGCATCACCCATTCACCTGGACACTCCCCATCACCTTGTGTGTGCCCCCTTCTAACCTGGTGCATCTCCTCATT
>JBAMHW010000016.1:4792887-4812247 GCA_037177495.1 Rhadinocentrus ornatus | reverse complement strand
AGATCTGTGTGGAGGAGTGGGCCAAAATCCCTCCTGCAGTGTGTGCAAACCTGGTGAAAAACTACAGGAAACGTTTTGAATTGCAAACAAAGGCTACTGTACCAAATATTAACATTGGTTTTCTCAGGTGTTCACATACTTATTTGCAGCTGTATCATACAAATAAATTGTTAATAATCATACATTGTGATTTCAGGATTTATTTATTATTTTTTTTTGATTATGTCTCTCACAGTGGACATGCACCTACGCTGAAAATTTCAGACCCCACCGTGTTTCTACGTGGGAGTACTTGAAAAATAGCAGGGTGTTCAAATACTTACTTTCCTCACTGTATATTTATTTCTATTATAATATATTGTTATTGTCTCTTTATAAATATATGGGCTAGAAGAAGGTTGTTATATTCTGTAGGGTGTCAACACTGGACCACCACTGACATATGCATTAAAAGATTTTATATCCATCCAGAGCAGAACTGTCCAGAACTTCTGTAATTCTATAATTAATGCATAAAGGAATTATCAGGAATCTAGTCTTTCTAACTAATATGAATATATTTTGTAAAATTGAATTCTGTTCTTTACCATTGTAATTCAGCTTCTTCCTTTCAGGTCCTTATTTGTTTTTATCTTCGTTTTTTTCTCCCCCGCTTTCTTTCTGTAACTTTTTAAGCCAATCAAAAGCCAGGTTACCATGGTAGCAGGCACAGGGAACAAAAGCCATAGCTACAAAAATAAAGAGCCCTTGTTCAAACATGCAATATGTTACTCTGAAATTAAATTCAGCTACAAAAATAACATACCATCATATCACTGTATTCCTTTCAGTTCTACATCATTGCAAAGTTAACTGTACACTGGCGGGTTTATTATTTTGAGAGGCAGAAGGAAAGCATTTGAAGGTGGCAGAAGAGAATGCAGTTGTAGTTTTGGGACTTTTTTTTTACAGTGTGTTGTATGTCCTACATGATCATTCGCACTACATAAGTTTGCAACCCTAAAACTCTGTGTTTCTGACTCGTTTGATGGCACAGTGACATTTATTATGCACATATCTCGAGCCGTTTCTTGAGGCCGAGAAACTGCACTTTTTCACATCTTATTTTTCTGTGTGATGTTGCACCTGAGGTTTGCTTTATGCACCACATCACACATTAGCAAATGGAAATCAACGCAACAGCTGTTTTGAACACACACTGTGGCTAAGAAATACAAAAAAGACCTTTTTTTTTTTACTTTTTGAAGTTTTTACATCAAGTCAGGGTGCATAATACTTTATACAAAGTGTAACACTATTGGTAGGATACTGTATGAGCAGTGTAAAATACAAGCATGATACAAAGAGAAACAGAATAAACCGAAAAAGAAACAACAAGAGGAAAAATAGAACAAAAAAAAACCAAAATAGCACAACAGCAGCAAATCAAAGCACAATAAAATACCAAGAATTCACAAATACAGTACAGGTACAAATTTTGTTAGTTTTTTTGTTCTTGTGGACCAGACATGATTTAAAGAACTGGTGAAGCTTTTAATGAGCCCAGTGGATGATGGACTACAACCTTTCCACTTACAAGTATAGTATTTGCAGGAAGACATTATTGGATAAAGAAAGAAAGGGATGGAGCAAAAGATAAGACGAGTGTCTTTCAATGCCTGCAGAAAGCTGACAGTACAGGTCGGATACAAGATGGAAACATAGTCGTCATGAAGTAATGTGTTACAGGGTAATTAATTGAATTAACTGATGACTTATTGATGTGTTGGAGTGCATTGCTCCAACAAATATAAAGACGGTGTCAGGTGAGAAAATAGATCCATAAAGAAACTCTATAATGGTTTAATTAAAAAACTTTATTTGCCACAATTTTAATAAAGAAAAAGAGAGTTCTTCTTTTACTTTTGAGTATTTTTTCTTGCATATACTTTGACTGTGATGATGATGATATTGATGTATTTCTCTTTGTATATGTACCTCAAAATATGTATTCTGTTTGTTTCTCTCTCTCTATTTCCCCTGTTTCTATTTAATTTATTTTATTCTTTTAAGTTTAATAAACAAGCCAACCATGAACATCTGCATTTTGTTTTATTCTCCTAACATTTTGTCTTGAATAGATGTTTTTCTATGACCTTTGTTTTTTTCTCTCTCTCCACCAGCTCATAAACTGATGCTGCTGGCTCCATTTCCTTAATGGCAATACTATATTTTTCATTTTTATTTCTCCCTAATATCTACACAACCCAGTCATTCTACTTTTAAAAAAAAGAAAAAGATTAAATTGTGATAAAACTTGATTTAAAAGAAATTAAGAGCTTTTGTGATTATTACATACATAAACATAGTTATTAAAAAAAATAAAAAGTATAACATATAGAACATGTAGTGTGGAATTTTTGCATCAGTGTAAATAAACTGGATATATTTTGGTCCAGAATGTTAAAGACTGCATAGCCTTCTTAAAACTCTATTCTTTTGACTAATTTTGATGGTACACCTCCATTAATTGTGCCCATTCCGTATCAAACCCCAGCAACTGGATATCAACACACTGGGTGTTTTAAATGCGCACAGTGATTTGGCAAGAAATCACAAGACAACATTGTCAGTGGAAGGGAGGGAAAGAAAGATGTGGAGACAGTGAGAGATAAAACAAGAGTTTACATCAGACTGACTTTTACTAGCAGGAGAGCGCTCTGAGAAGAGACAGGATGCAAAATGAATGCTGGATTAGCCTTTGTTGGGGATGTCACAATAATCAAGTTCAGTAGTGTAGCTTTCAGGTTAAACAATCTTGATACTTGTGACTAATGGTAAGCAGCCACTGGCTAATTCTGGCATATTTACATTTTTATGTCCATTAACGTGGATTGTTCCATTTAAAAAAACATAACATTGTTATACCAGTAAAGCTGTCTCTTGGTCAAGCTATCCCGCAATAAGATTTTGATGATTTTATTGTATATTGTGGAAATGCCAATATTAATCACAATCTGTCCTTCCTGTCACAAGAGGGAGAGCTAGGTGTTCTTTTTTTTTCTTCTTTTAAAAAACAGGATACATTTCCTAATGAGTGACTTGCAGGTTAGTTTTCAGCCTAGACAAATAAATGGTGAAGGTAAAGGTGTATTTTCTTATCCATATTTTTCTGCTGAGTTTGCATTTAGGCCATCATCTAACTTAGACAATTCCAAAAACCAAAGCATATTTTACATTTTAAGAATGTTACTGTTCCATTTCACTTATTGTACTTTATTTAAAATAAGCTGTGCGGTCTAATGAAGTCAGTTATGCAAATGGATATCAGAGAAGAGTTTAATACATTCACATACCCCCGTTACCTTCTGCAGGAAAGAAACTGTCAAATGCATGGGGTCGCAACAGCTGCTGAGGCATTCATCCAGCAGCCTGAAGTCTTGTCAAAACTCTAACTGACTTCTGAGGCCAAGCCAGAAACATGCAGCAGTCTGGAGACAAGCAAGCCACCAATGCTCATTATGTGGCGATACTGTGAGCAGGGGTGGGCATGACAGTCCCACAGCCATCATGATCCTGAGAGTGCTCAGGTCATGACTGAGAATTTTGCCCTGCTCCTGTGAGCTATAACTCCACTACAGTCATCAGTGTCAACAAACTGTCACCTCAAGTCTTTTTCAGACCCCTACTGACCAGTCAGCTTTGAAGTGAGACGCGCTTCTTTGCTTAATTGTGCCATCAAGCAAAGCAAGTAAAGGCGAACTGACATATACAGGGTCCCTTCTCAGAGACCAGGGAACTGTAATAGTGACAGGCTTGACAACAGGATATGGGGGGTTGGGGAGAGAGCGTTAAATTATAGTTTCACTAAAGGCCCTTTTCCACTAGTGTCTACTTGGCTCAACTTTACTCTGTTTGTGGGCTTTCCACCAGAGGTTTTCTGGACCCGGTAGTATTTCTTGGCAGCTGCTTGGCCGAGGTTCTAAGCGAGCTGAGTAAGCCTGAAAACATGACGTACGTCGTAAAAGCAACTCCTGGACCCCACCATTTTTAAAAACATGGCAGCCTAACTATGTTGACGTTTTATACATTTTTTTAGAAGCTAATACCTAAAGAAGCGCAAAATACAAGCAGAACACATCGTTAGCATTGATGGCTCGTTAGCAAGCCTGTTGGTGTGAGATACAGTTTAACGGTGTCAGATATGCTTTTAGGACCATATTTGCAGATACATATTTAAAAAATAAACCACCACTTTTCCATCAAGGATCCCAACATTTTATTCTTCTTAGCAAGAACGAAGGTACTATTATTTGTTTTTACTTTTTTTTTTCGTTTTTTTTTTTTTTTTATCTACTCTTTTTAGAAGTACAAAACAGATTTATATTTCTGTAACTTAAGTATATGATGTTTTAGGAATCTGATATTTAGGGGTGTAAATTAGGCAGCGCTGGTTAGTCTGTCTGTAAGCAACATAACATGAAAAGTTATGGATATATGTTGTGTATATTTTAAGGACTCTTTGCAATGGGAAGATAGGGATAATTTTGCCATCAGAGCTTAAACCAAAAAATAGTGACCAAAATCATTGGCAAAATATGAATAATAATAATATATGAATAATAATAATATATGAATAATAATATATGAATAATAATAATTACAACAGCTTGGTGCATGTTTAATTTCTCCCAGAGCTTCTAGTGAGAATATACTTCAGACATACACATTAGCACAAATATGTGAGTAAATGTTTTGCTAAAACCTTAATGTTGTGGATTTATATTGTTTAATTAACCAACCATCTCTTTCTAACCTAAGCCATTTTATGGAAACGGGGGACTCTGAGTGTATACAAATCGTATTTGTATGCACATCGGTAACAGTTTTGGCTTCATCTGAGCAAATATATTCTGTCCACAATCCAAAGGAAAGTTTTTATCCTTGTGTGTCTAGGAGCAAACACAAAAATTCTTTTTTGTTTGCTCAGATGAAGTTATTCTGTGCTCAAAATTTTTTTTTTATGCTCACAATGTAACTGATGTGCTTGCAAAAAACATGTGTCTGTACTCAGAATGCCCCCTTCTTGCTCAGCAATGACAAACAATAGAAAGGCCACATATACACCCCATTTCTCCATCAGGCAGGTAATAGATCTGGAGTTGACTGTGTGTAATTTGCACCGTTTGCTGTTTTTGGGAACCCAAAGCATACAGTTGCACAACCTTTCACTGCTAGTGAAGCAGCAAAAACAAAAACAAGTCTACTGGAGAACATTGGGTGTGGCCAAATTGGTGGTTTGGGACATTTTGAGGAAAAATTAATCAAATTAGATCAATGATCCTTTTTATCTTACCTTTTCATGCATAAATTATTAAGGAACCACTTGTACCACATGTTTTTACATACATTATTTGACTTCCACAGACATGTACAAAGAGGCTTTTTTAAATTTCTTAATCATATTTTACTTTTTATTTAATTTAAAGTGATATGTTTGTTAAAAAATGTACAAATACACCATCCCCACTCAGCAATAAATGAGAAAACTGGTAAAATAGGTGTCCACTGTAGTGAACACTGTGCGTGAAAGGGTTAAAAATAAATGCAGATTGAAGCTGAAAAAATAAAAACTCTAGGAGGTGGGCCTATCATTGTCTAAGTCTAGCATCAGGAGAAAAAAAAATGAATGAATAAAAACCTAAAACATGGGTTCACCACAAGGTGAGCCTAAAAAAAAAGAAATGCTAGAATTCCCTTAAAAAGCCATCACAGAACTGCAACCACATTTCTTTGTACGGTTAAAACTAAGATCAGTCTGTTCCAACAGTACAGAGTGTGGAGTGCCTCGTGAACTGAAGCATACAACATCATCTGTATATCACATTGGGGCAATGTGAAGGTAAGGAGAATGCATTACTTTCAATAACATGGAAGCACTCGTGGATAGTGGCAATATAGTAGAATACAGAAGCGGCTTGATGGATTCTGAAGCGTATAGGAATAAGCTGTCTGCTCACATCAGCCAAAAGCAGCAAAGTTGATTGGACAGCACTTCGCAGAACGAAAGGACAATGAGCAAAAACATGCTGCAAAAGCAATCCATGAGCTTTTTTTAAGCAAAGACGTGGAATATTATGCAATGGCAGTCACATAGCATTAAGCCAAATAGAAGATAAATTTTACTTGGTAAGAAAGAAGTAGCAATTTCATCATTTAACAAATAAATAAATAAAACCTAAAGGGAAATTATAATGTCTATATATTTTGAACTTGAGAGTCATGCCTGCAAGGGATTGTTGACAAGCAACAGAAATGGACATTTTATTTATTGTTGGGTTATTTGCCTTATTGCATTTAAACCTTTGTTAAAAAAAAAGGGCTTCAATACATTAAGGATCTTTAAAAATTTCAAAATGTTTCTTGACCTTACTGCATGCAGCTAGCATGAAAAAAATACAAAAAAAGTGTACTCATAATGGGAAACAGCAGCTTAGCCAGGAAACGGTGTGGGTAATGTCAACATGCCCCGTGGGGGCCAGTTTGGCTAGCAGCAGGCTATCATCTGTAAACTGCAACTAACACATGATTTGTTTTAGATGCATCACTGTTGTTAATCATTCTTGTAATGGAGCAGCACCATTTCCCCGCAGCTACTTATAGCGTTTTGCTCTAAAGACATAAAAAATACATTCATGTTGTTTTTGCTTAGATTCTTAAGTGACATTCTTTTATGTCAAATGTTGGCCAGATTGCACTGTGTGGAAACAGGATGTGAATGTATAATAGCAGGAATATAAACCTGGATTAGGACAAATCAGTTAATCAAAACTACAGCAAGTTTCTCGGTTTACATTCAGTGTTTTCTTTTTTGTTTTGTTTTGTTTTGTAAATGCTTATTAAGGAGTAACCTTCAATAATAAAATTGTAGGGTAAATGTCTATATTTTGCTCATTTTTCCACACTAAGTAAAAGCTATGCCAAGGCAGTGGAATTTGTCTTACCACTGAATCTTTTGTGTTAAGGTTATCCTTGTGAATCCAAAAGGGAGACACAATGGGAGGCAGTCAAAAGGTGGCTTATTGCAAAAGTTAAAATGAGAGCAGAGCTTTAAACCTGAGCTGGTGTCGAGTCCAGTGTCACGAGTGCCAGGGAGTGTTCTGAGATAAGAACAAAAAAATATGTAAGAGCATCAAAAACCTGAAAGCAAGTATGTTTTGCTCTAGCTGGACTGCAGCAAAGAGACATTGATGGTCAACATAATCTGACCTGGCAGTGTGGACGTGGCAGGGATGCGCCTTTAAAGATGTCTTGATTAGGAAAGAGGGTACAGCTGGAGGGTTTCTGCTCCAACTCCACTATTGTTCAGCTTGTATAAACAAGACAACAAAAATACAGACACAGGAAAAGGGGGAGAGCACCATATGTGGTGTGGCCACAGGTAAGGAAAACGATAAACTGCCTCAGATGTGGAGGGCATGTCTGAGTTGATGCGACAACATGATTAGGAAAGAGTCAATCAGATCATCTTTGTCATGAGGTAATACATGAGATTCTCTTTTGTTATTAACAAAAGTTCCAGATAAACCTTATCAGCTCAATGTATCGTACATTTTAGGAAAGCTCTAATCTTCCCACATCTTAATCTAATTCATTTGTGTTGAAAACACAGCTGAGAGGAGGTTAAATGTGTCTGCGATGCTGAGCTGCAGATAACAGATGGCTTGCTCAGCATTGCATGTTGCCGCCACATCATGTTTTGTTCTGGTGGATCTGTCATGGGGCATTGCTTGTGATGTTGAATGATAATGAAATATTCAAGTTAAAACTGTTATGCTTGATGAAACCCCCCAGAGTGACCATTCAGAACTCTGTCTTTAGTGTGTGCCGGATAGCAGCCCTAAAGGACCAGAGTTTGAGATGCAGACTTTTTTTGTTTTCCTTCTCCAACACACCTGATCCACCTTACGTTGGCGCAGGGAAACAACAAAAACCTGCAGTATAGCAGCCTCTTGGGGACCGGAGTTTGACACCTGTGAAATAAATACTTTATGAACAGATTTGAAAATGACTCGATCAGCGTTAGGATATATTGATATTTTCCTCTAAGATAAGATACATCAGATTATTTTAAACAATATAATGTTTATATATTAGGCCTGTCAAATTATTAAAATTTTTAATCTAATTCTTCACGATTATTCACATTTCATATATTTAAAATGGTACAATGCATAATAATTAACATGGGTTTCTCCAGATTTAGCTCTATAGGCTAATTTTCATCTGTAGTCCTGTGACTGGAATAAACACATATAACAGACAAACATATATATGACATAGAGCACATTGTTAAAAAAAATGTTGACAAAGGACTAAGTACAAACATCAGCTTTTAACTGATTTAGAAAAAGTTGCAAATGTAAACACCTAGCTTTTGCTCTGCCACTAACACAGAGATCACCGCAAAGGCCAATAAATAAAGAAATAAATTGTGTCGGCCCACTGGGAAAAAAGTATACCAAATGGTTTTGGGGTTACGAGGTTAGGGGTTAGGATATGTTAAGAAAGGGGATCAATTTCACTCAGCTGTGTAAAAGCAGGGACTATTTTTCAATAACCTTGAATTCCAATTACAAGGATTGAGAATCATGGCCCTAAACAACAGTAGCTTTATTTCATAAAACTATGCTTATGATTTGTGGGCGCGAAGAGAAGGAGGAGGGGGAGGAGGAGGGGGGGGGAGGGGGGGGGGGGGGGGGGGGGGGGGGGGGGGGGGGAAGGAGGGGAGGGAGGGGGGGGCTAAAAAAAAGGGGGTTTGGTTTAGGAAAAGGGGGTTTGGGTTTTCCCCCCCCCCCCCCCCCCCCCCCAAAAAAAAAAAAAACAAAAAAAAACACACAGATGCTAAGACAATGTTTTCAGGGTGCATCAAGTTCTATTACAAAAAAAACAACAACACAATTCTAAGGCTAAAAGGCATTTTGCAAAGATCTTAATATTTGGGCTTCCACAGTCTGAGATACTGTATTTATCTGGAAATTCATGAAACTGTGTAGATGCTTCCAGGATTCTGTAGTAGGAAACTTAATGAGAGAAGTCTACAGAAAAGTTTATTTTAAACATGTTAAGTGCTTCAGGCTGACCCAGAGCAATCTGAGCTGGTAGGTTCAGCTTGGAACAAAGGCTGCACAATTAGCCAAGTGTTTGCAAAATGATATTCATGGATAATTAAAAAATGTGGGATGGTGTAGTGTTACATGGACAGAATAAACCTCTATGGAGCTCTTTGGATGTACAGTGCTACAGACTTATTTTATCACCTCTAAACTAAGAAGTAGAACACCTTCCCTTAATGAAACATTGTGTTTAATACTGTGAGGATGCCTTTAGCACTTTGGCTTTTACATATATAATATAACGGTTTTCTGAAAGCAGCAGGTCACTGCGGCTGTTTAGAGACAGAGGGGTAACACACTATCGTATATCTTTGTAGGTTTGAGATTTTTTTAAAGGAAAATTATATAAATTTCACCTCCAGCAGAGAAAAAAAAATTAATTGTTCTAATGTGTTTTCCAAAATGATCTATTTTATAAAATGTTGTGTTTTGTAAAAGTGCTCCGTTTTGTGAATTTTACATTTTCTTAAGTGTTTTGTTTTGTGAAATGTTTCCTTTAAATGTTACAAATATGATGTTGGGCAAGGTAAAGTGCTACTTGCTTTTGTGAAACTGGTTTTAAGCTTTGTGAAAAATTCTGTTTTCACTTTTTATTTTGACATTTTGCACACCACTTTCCTAAAAAGCATCTGTTTCAATTTTAGACATTAAAAACTGGGAGGCAGCGGCTTGGAAAACATTATGAATTGCGATTAACTCTTTAACAGCTTGCTTTACTGTTTGGTAAGGTGCATTTTTCACTATACTGAATTTTATTAAAATAAACCTACCTTGGTCATCTTTACCCCTTGGTTTAAGGGCCAAAGTAAGTCTTTATCTCCTCACTGTTTCAACTTTAGACTAATTCACTATTGTTACTAAATCAGTAAGTGTCATCTCAAAGATTTAATAAAAAAAAAACATTAATTCTTATTATTATTGTACAAAGGAAAATAAAAGAATTGCATATAAACATTTTTCTCTTGCTTCTTTCTTAAGGCAAGCTTTAAAAGGTTAAATTACATTGAACTGATGACTGAGGTTGCTGGCTCGATTTATGGTGATAAATTAATCGTATTGTAAGATAAGTTAAGGAATCTTTGAAAATAAACTACTGAATAATTTATATTTTTGTCATATCAATATTTCTTGTACTGCCATGGTAATTGGATAAGCATACATGCTTCAGTGAAGAAGTCAAAATGAATTAATTACAAACAACATAGCCAAAGACCCCTAAATTCTAAAAATCGCAATTCTCCTCATAATCCTTCTTAATGAAATATTAAAGTTGCTACAATTTGTGTAGATGCATGAAATCTAGATTTAAATCAGTGCAATGAGTCAAGACAAAGGTTAGATCTCCACCCATGATTTTATTTATTTATTTTTGTTTTCCTCAAGGTCTTCCGAGCAACTGAGAACACCTCTTTTGCCCAGTTTTTGTTCTCCTTCTCCACCTTGGCTGCACTTAATTCTTGGTTCTTATCAAGGACAAGTGCTGATGTAGGAGCTTTAATGTTTGTGCAAACTGTGGCTCAACTATTTTATTACATCATACTTTCATACCTCTCAGACTTGCAATTTCAACATTGAAACTAAGAACATTATTTTTTTTCCTTGGTGATAAAGGTAAACATGTCGCGAGGCCCATATTCCAAAACCAATTTTGTTTAGCTATAAAGTTGCAAATTAAAGACAAAAAAGAAATACATGGATAACATTTATTTAATCTTTTTAAAGCAAACTTTTCTTGTCTGTTTTTGAAAGAAAAGAGAAAGAAATTTAACATTTATTTCATAATTGATTGATTACTTGAAAGTACATATTTCCCCCAAAATAATAATTTTGCTTTACCCTCTTTCTTCAGCTCAGAGCGGGAAACAACAAATCCAAAGAAGAAGTGAAGACTGAAGACGCAGCTTGTGTTGAGTTGACCTCACGGTAAGCCGTCAAGAGGCACAAGGTTGATTGGCATCGTTTGTTTTGCACTGGCTTTGACTGAGACCCTGGTGTGTTAAACTGTAGCCAGCTGTGCAGTCAGAACCACTACCTCAGAAAAATATGCAACCATCAGCCATATTTCTGCCCCCCTGAGCCCTAATTTCATGTAGCCTTTTAATGAATAACAAGCCAAATGACTTACACCCATTGTGTCCTTGCCTCCAACCTTTATGCAGAATAGGTGAACTTCTGACACATAAAGCGACAAGGGGACACAAAGACATGAGGCATTCTGGGAGGTATTCTCATCACAAGTAGTGGTAAAACACCAAAGGGGTTTGGTTTCTTATCGACAGAAGGCATAGCAGGTGGAGAAAGCGACCTTTTTGACCACTCAGTGCCCCTGCCACCTACCTTCATCCTTTCTTTCCCTTTCATAACTCTTTTCTTTCTTTCTCCTCTATATTTCATCTGTTCCCCCTCACAGAGAGCTATAAAAAATCTCATTTGGGTTATATTAAAGTTCTGCAGATAAGCTACAACACTGCACACTGAGTGACAAGGACAGATTGCCACCTATTGGTAATAACCACTCATCAGTGGCAAAGCAGCAAATGGAGAGGTGACATCATCCCCATCAAACTAGAAGCCATTTGAAGGCATCTATAAAGCTTTTTTCTGCTTGTGCATGGATTTAATTATAATAAGGGAGTAAATTTGTTTTAGGCTATTTCCTGCTGCTGTTTCCCTTTCTAATTTAGCAACCTACCTCAGCTGAGACCACACAAAGCACAAATTAGCATAACAAGTCATTTCTCTCTAAACTGATCATTTTATTTGCAAGAAAACAGACACTATTGCTCACAACTTGCCGAGATGTCTGTGTTAGCATTCTGCTGTGGCTTCGTCTTTTTACTCTTTCAGAAAGTGTAGAAATTAAAAACTTAACAGCTTTCTATTAAGCAAGCCTATTTCTCAAGGGACTCTTGAATTAATCTGAAGCCTGGGTAGATTTTTCTACCCTGGAGAAGTGTGTCATTGGACTCTCATTTGAATAATATTATAGTGGATAAAGAAGTGCCATTACAGTCAAACAGAGCCTTAATATTGCACCACAATCTAATCACAACATGGCAGGAGACAACAGCTAGCACGCCGTTGTCTGGATTCATTCAGCAGGCCTTTTAACTCGTCTCCTCTCCAACTTGCCCGCCATAACCTGCTAAGCTGGTTCATCCCCCAAATCCCCAGCTCTATACATACTGCCTTATTATACTGCGGTTTTCCCATTTTAGCTAGAGAACTAAAAAGGCACAATGTCACCTGGTTTATTTGCAGCTACAAGTATTTAATCCTGTCTCACTAAATTATTTACTTTAAGTTTTTAAAGCAAAAAACATCCCTATCCACAATCAATAATATACTCATAAATGATTTGGCTTATGCGCACAGCATAATGTGTAGTCTTTGTCAGTAATCTCAAATGCAGAACCAAATCATACATTAGTATTTTAACTTTATGCTACTTTATTGAATTATTGTACATTTTTGCTTTTTAATTCCTTGTGCAGCTTTTCTGGTTTGGTTTAATGCCTTTTTATGCTTCAGTAAATCAAGTCGCACTGATGTTGAAAGATTCTACAAATAAATTGCTTTGCTTTTCACTCTCTCTCTCTCTTCTCTACAAGGAATAAGGAAAATGCATCAACCTGCCTGCTTCTGAATATACTCACATCTGACAAGAAGTTAACTTGCTGTAAAATGATCCCTGGAGCGCTGTCACAGTTTTCGGTTATGTAGCGTGGAAAAATGAGTGAAATACTGAAGCAAGACACAGGGAGAAAGGGAAAATGTCAAGGATACATGGAGCAAACACCCCAAACAATCAATCCATGAGAGGTAATATGAAGGGCAGTTTGAGGTAATAGTCTGAAACTATATTAACGACTACAAACAGTTAAAACCACCAACTTTAGCACTCTGTGTTTTTAGATTTACGACTGTTTGTGAAGGCAAATTTTACAAAGTAAAAGTTAGAATGCAGCAGAGCAGGAGACATGTTGGCAATCATCAGAGAGATTTGCAGACTTATAGCCTTGGTTTCCAGATTTGATGTATAACAGCGGCTTGATGTATAAAGACAGCTTGTAATGTCGTTAACATAGTGTTATTTATACATTTGATTTGTACACAGAAACTTTTTAACTCACAGATTTTTCTTTTAAACCACCAGCATATCATGTGGTGGATTTCAGTTGTCCTATAAAGAGATCTCCGGTGGGCTATCGGTGGCTCAGCTTCCATATTTTACTCTAAGCTGAGCAAAATAATTATTTAAAAATTTCAAACTGCTTCTTTCTAAATTTAAAATGCATATAAAAATAAATACAACTCACATGGGTGAACTGTTTTACTATAAACACTGTGAATCATCATTTGTTTTAATGATGAATGATCACATACCTTATTCTGGTAATAAAACCAAACAAACAGGTCCTTCTCTTCAGTTTTCTTTTAGGGGCTCCTCCAAAGTCACTTATGCACATTGAAAAGGCAACAGCAGCACCATCTGGGCTAGCTGCCCAAGAAGACATATCTTGCACCACACACTGTAACTACAAGAGAGACGGCTCACCGCTGTTCCAAATGTTCCAGATGTCCGATTGTTCACCCTCAGCTAACACCTCTTCGATGATGTCAAACATGTATCATCAAACAAGTTAACACACATTCACTATGTGGTGTCAAGTGTAAAAATGTTGCCTTAAAGTTTATAGACTGTTTCAAAGTTTGCAAACATTGTGACGTTTTGGGTGGGCGGAGCTTAGCCTGGAGGAAAAAGCGGAGGCTAGAAGCTATGTTATCAAGTAGCAGCTAACAATTTTTGGTGGCATTTTAGTAAATGGAGGGTTTTCAAGCAAGTGGTTCAGTCTTGGAACTCTCTGAATATGTACAGACACTAACTCTACGGGGACTGTGAGCTATTTTAGAAAATTAGATGGAACTGACATGCAGAGTTATGCAAAGTGGTTAGTTTTTCTTCGTCATCCCAGTGTTTAAAGGTCCCACATTATACATTTTTCTGCAACAATATCCGGCTTTCACTGGCGACCGCTCTGTGATTTCAGATGGCCGGCTCAGCAAAAGAGGGGGGTGGGTCAATGGCAATATCCACTACCAGGGTAAGTGGTTATTTCCCTTCGTGAGGTCACCAAGGGAAAGATCTCAGACTCACCTGTTTGAGCACACACTCACTGAAAAGTGAGGCAAGCAAGTGAGAGAGGAGACAGAATTTTGGGGCCTCATACAGAGGCTATGAGGACACATATGACTGGTAGATAATCTTTAGAAAGGGAATTTTGCATAATATAGGACCTTTAAAATTGGACCAGGGCACTTCCAGCAATAGCTGGTTAGATGGCCTCAGAGCCATGCCACACATACGAACGGTGAGAATCTCAGACAAATAAGATGGGGCGAGGATAAAGGAAGTTACTATTACTAAATGCAGTTTAAATAGTCCCACTGTAAAGTTTGAACAATAAGGCACATGACCAGTATGATAAAATGACATTTTATTTTTGTTTTGTTTTCCAACACTTCCACTCACCTGGACCTGATCCCTACCTAAAGTTTACCACCTGTGTTCTTCTCACCAGTCAATATCACATCCACCAGCATAGAAAATTGCATCTGGATATCGCTGAATATAAAGTGGGGGTTTTCCACTCCAGCCAGGAGACTCATAATAGGGAAAAGAGAGGTTTTTGTTGTCTCATGCCTACTTGCTTGTGGCTCTATTGCTGCTCAAAAAGCTTCAACTGCGCAAAATGAGGAGAAGCAGTGTTTGGAAAATTGTCTGAATCCATTCCCTGGAAAATGTTCAGAGCTGTTCTGTGCGACTGGTTCTGTGCACGAACACAAACAGACCCTGTTGCTGGTTGGCTGAAAGTTGTGCAGATGATTCTTAAACACTTTGGGTTTCTCTTTATAAATCGCTTTGAGAAAATAAAAATTTACATGTTAAAGTTTCATAGTAGATACACAGAACTAACTGTTAGCAGAGATTCAGGAGATTTTTGCTGAATTTAACTAAATATTACGCATTTTTATAAATATTAAAACCTTTTATTATTGTAATTATCCTTCCACTGAGTTGTAGTAACTAAAACATTGTTCAGAATAACTGAACTCTATTTTTGCTCTCCAAATAGCATCGCTGGCCAGTCAAACCGTCGCTTTAGTCCCAAATAGATGTGAATTTGCGTACATTAATTTTCATAGTGTGAAGCCAGGGTTTTAATTGGGATTTGTCAGTGATTTTGTGGTTTTAGAGCATCAGTTTCCATTAGTCCATGTGTGTTTGTGCATGTGTGTGCATCGGCAACAGGAAGTATTGACATACAAAAGCTGGCATGTAGAGGAAAACCATATCATAGTTGTTAGAGAGCAAAACATGTAATTTCACAGACTACAGCACTCTGACTGTTTTTGGAAAAAAAATAAATAAATCACACAAATTAAAGCCAGAAAAATACAAGGTACTTTATCAATTGCTCCCTCCTGCATATTGGTGTTGCTTATAAACAAATAATGCTTGTGTTAAGCTGCCACCAAAGCAGGAGAAAATATTCATTTAAATAAATCAATATGCATGGACTATTCTTTTTAATAACTAAATGAATCAATACACTTTTGACAAAGGGAAATATACCGAGCTAATGTAATGTCTAGGAAATTACTCAAGTAGCTTGCATTACAAAGCCATGAAGCATATTGATTTGCTCAGATGCTCCACTCAAACCTTCTAGCTACTGAATCTCTACAGGAACCTGAATGTTACAGCTTTTCTTGAAGGTTTGAGTAGCATTAAAGAAAAGTAACTATGTATATAAACACGACTTTATAGATTACAAAGTTTCTATGTGGTTGTATGGGGTCGTAAAAGCTTTAAATCGTTAGATTTATAAATGTTTTATTACTGGACTAATCCAAGCTCAGTTTTATGTCAGTGATTCTGTATGTTCTGTTTATTTTAAGACACATGAGAGCAAAGATTTTGCCAGTGTGAGAATGATGTCTTCCTATAACTCAGATTTTTCCATCCAATATTATCTTTAGAAAACATCCATTTTTACATTTTCATTCCATAAAACACATCTGTAGCTTTATTTTGTGTTTGGTGTTGAAATAACATTCTGAAATGCTAAATTAGATGCTGAATGTAATCTCTGTTGTCATGTTTAGGCCCAAGTTTCCATGCTTACATTAACATTTAGCAGAAAACATCATGTGCCCTCGCCGACCTGCTGGAATGTCTGTGTTTGCTTCTTTAGAGATATTTCTGTTAGCTCTGCAGAGCTACAGTATGGTGGATGGAACAGGATTTGGTTGCTAGGAGATGTGTGCCAAAACTGTGAAGCCTGTACAACTGTTATGAGAAAGGGGTGATGGAAGAGGTTGGGGGTGGCAGGGGCTGAATGGAATCCATCCTTCATTAATGTCTCTCTCATGCTCCATCACTAGAAGCACTCTTTAGAATTTAATGGTAAATAGAGAAAAAAAAGGCATGCTGGTTGGCCTGTGGGAAATTGGTGTCACTCCCTCAAATTAGCCCATCCTTTGTAAATCTGAAGAGAATAATTTGTGGTCGATCACATCTGCCAGAAGGTTTGTTCCTTGCATAATTTCCTCCCATCTTAGGACACTACAGCAGACTCATTTGACATTTTTGGGTCACTCCTTTGCTGCTGAGGTATTTTTAAAGGGTTTGGTGGTAAATTGATACATGAAGACAGCATGTTTTCGTACAGAACATAATAGCACCACGGTTCCTTGGCTGGAATGAGGGACCACCGCTTTGAATTCAGCATCACATTGTGGAAGTAATATGACGTTGCCCCAGGGTGGTGTCACCTCTCTCTCCCTTGCTCTTTGTCTCCATGTCTTGGTTTAATTTTTGTTTCTTCATTTCAAAAAGAAACCCAGGAACACTGAAACTAAACAAACACAGCAGTCATGCCTGTACGGTCTTTCCTTTATTAAAAATGCAAACAGGACTTTATCTCCAAACCTACCTGCCAGTCAAGTGCAACCACTTCCCCTGCCTGGACTGCACACACCTACAGAAAAGCATACACAGGCACATATTTCCCACCTGCTATGCTGCAACTATAACAGATTTTAAGATCAAATTCTATCAACATTAGATTGATTTAATGGAAACTAAAGATAAAGCAAATGTATGTGATGCACTACATGCGAAGGGCAGAGAAAGTGGTTGCAGAAAGGAGAGGAAAGGTCAATATATCCTCAAATTACTCTTTCTCCACAGCACCAGCTAATCAAAATGCCACTGACATATTTCATTTGTAGGACAGAAACAAGTAGAGACTTTATTTCCTCTACAGACAATGTGAAAATTACAGTTGTGTGGGTTTATTTCCAAATACGTGTTGTTAAACTGGACTTTTGCTTCCCCTCTGCAGTAGCAACTTCAAAGCAACACATTAGCATTTCAGACCAACTAGACCAGCTGTAGCTCAAAGGCTAAAAAAAGTGTTTGTGACCACAGAACGATTGTTTTGGAAAGTGACTGATGGAACCTCAAATATGGCATTTAACGTTGCACTGATTTTAATTAATGATGAATTAAAACTAAAACTATACTTCTGACATTTTCTGTGCTTTATTCACATTAGAACATATGGTAACACTTTACAATAAGGGTTCCTTAATTAACGTTAGTTAGCGCATTATTTAAATGTTGAAAAATACATTATTAACTAATATTAAGTTTTACGTAGCATTAGTTTGCATATTACTTAATGTATTAAGACAAAGATAATTAATGTTTACTATTCAACCTTACTTAATGCATTATTATGTGCTAGCAAAAGTCACAATATTTTTTTGTGGTAATATGTGACCATGATTGAATGTAATAACTGGTTTACTGCTTATTGTAAAGTTACTTGCTAACCGCAAGTAAGCTAACCGCTAATTAGCCACAATGCTAAGCAGACTTTGGACGATACATCTGTATTGCTAAGGGGACACATTTAAACTAACCTGGTTTGTACTATTTCTAGATGAGTGAATGTGTTTTTTTGGACTGCATATGACCACCTTCTACCAGTGGTGCCTGGACCCTGTATAGAATGTGTTAGCTATGCTAATTTTCACCTCTATAATTATTTTCTGTTACAGGAGGTGTCAGCAACACAGCTGCAGATGCAGAAGAGTGAAAAAGTCTGTTCTGTACTAGTCGATTTTCACAAGATTGAAGGTTTCTCTGTTTAACTGGATGAGATTTGTGTACAGGTTTGACTAAAATACATTTGTATTGTTTGGTGTATGAATGTGTTACCCACTAAGCTTGTGTTACCACAAATCTGAGATTGTAATAGATGGAGAACAGTGTGTAGGAGAACATCTTTACTACAAAACTCCTTAATGCATACACGTGATCTGGAAATATCCAGGCATGGTTGACATAATGTTTCATGTTTTTTAAGAGGATGAATTTTTATATTTTTTTCAGTTCTTGAGTTGTGTGTTGATCTGTATCTGGTATGTGTTGTGATGACTTTTAAATAAAATGTCTAAAATGCTTTGTATGTGATTTCTTTACCTACATGTTAAGTAATTTTGGCTAAGTAATGCTTGTTTACCACTTATGCATTTCCGAGGGGATAAATGTTTACATTTTACAATAAGGGTCCAAAAAAGCATTCAATAATGATTAACTATGGTTAAGTAATGCTTATGAAGCGTTTATTAAGGCTTAAGTCAGGCCGCTAATGTTAAGTAATACCTTACTTAAGATTAGGTAAGGGCTACCTGGTGACATACACAGATCAGCATTACTAAATTACTTATGACATGAATAATGGCTGATTAGTTCCCATCCAGGTAATGTGAACCATACAGGGAAGGATCAGTAGATACATTAGTTAGCTGTTACTTATTACTTATTCACTAAAAATCTACACCATTAGTAAACAATTATTTGAGAAATTTTTAGGGGCTTACTAACATGTTGACTAACATCGTGATTAATGCTGAGTAATGCATACATAATGACAAATTATATAATTCAACTTTGTTAACACACAATCATGCATTAAGTAAGGTTGAATGGTAAACAATAATTACCTGCGTATTAATACATAAAGAAATATGCAAACTAATGCTAAGTTAAACATATTAGTTAATAATATATTATTCAACATTTAATTAATGCTTAATAATGCACTAACTAACGTTAATTAAGGGACCCT
>JBAMHW010000016.1:4762260-4773158 GCA_037177495.1 Rhadinocentrus ornatus | reverse complement strand
GCCGGATATGGTATATTGTGTTTATAGACTACTCAGTGTTGTTTGAACCTGACCTGTTTTGTATTTCTTTTATAGGTAATTGACATTTACGTTGTTTGTTATAATAAAATAATTATAATATACCATTTATATTTCTCCGGCCCGATATGTTACGGACCACTTTCGTCCCTAGACATCTAGTGGTCATAACATACAGTCTGCCATAAAGATGATGGGGAGGACTTGAAACCTCTCCCTCATTCATGAGCAGTCTGCACTTAAACCAGGACAGAAAGTTTAATCAGACCCATCACATATTCTTTATCCTAAGTATGTGTCATTGCCTTCTGGTAGAAAGCATAAAGATTTCTTCTTAGCCAGGTTATTTTTGTTTAAATGAATTGGCTTGTGTAATACCACTACCACTACTAATACTAATAATAGTAATAATAATAATAAAAAAGGATTTTATTTATATTGGTTAATGCGCTTTTCGAGGCACCAGAAACACATTGAATGAATATGTGAAACCTGATTGGATCACAATGATTTGGCTCAAATGAATTTGATTTTAAAGAGCCCTGAGATGACTTTGTTGTGAACTGCCATTTTACAATTAAAGCTGAATAGAATTTAATCAAAATCCAAAATGCAATGTGATCTGTTTTAAAATTTTATTTGTCTCCATTATTATCAAAATTTTAAAAAGTGTCTTTATAGCCACTTGTATTATGTAATATCTCTTCTTGGGCTGTGTGGGGCATTAAATAGCATCATATTTTTATTAATTTTTTATACTTAATGTTTTTGTATTTTTTTTTTATCTCAAAATGGGTATTGTGCAATATATTTATGATTTTTGTTGGATGGTTGGATGTGCTTTAAAATAGTTTACCGTTGTATTGTCTAACGCAGCTGTTGATCACAAGACTAATTTCCCTATGGGGACATTATATGGGCTCAATATGAAGTCATAAGGATTTTTTAGCTGTAAATCTACAAGCTCGTATCTCTACATATCACCACTTTCTCCTTCACTCCAGCTGGCCTTAATGCGCCGCAGTAACAATTTGAATGGTCCAGGGTAGCCACTGTTGCATTAGGAAGATCTCCATGGTTCTACCTAGCTCCTCTAGAAACAAGTGACGCTTGTACGTGGCTGTTGGCCCCCCCGGGAGGTGGTGGGATGTACCGAAGCCCAGTAGATGGTACCACTTTTGGACTGTTACCTCTCACTCTCTCGCACTGTAAAATCTTCAACCTCCCACCCAAGGAGCTGCTGTGGAGGCGAAACTGAGGGATGGAAAAGAGAGAGAGCGAGAGAGAGTACAGCACCTGCTGCTTGAATCTTGAACTGAGAAATATCTGCTTATCATATTTACTTTGAGACACAATTGCACCACCATCTGTTTTTAGATTGTTTAGGAACTTGCAGTGGTGTGGAAGGACAGGAAGCTGTCTGCTCTCTGATTGGACGGCTTGACTAGTCACCATCCAATCATATAGACGTAATAAGACAGGGACAAAATTCACAACTACGCTTCACATCTGTGGACAGCATGTTTGCAAAAGAACTTCTATAATTTTCCACAAATACAAATTTTTTTTACAACCATGCAAATCCTTTTCTGCACATTCGCAAACTTGAATTTTTTGGGCAGATTTTATCTTGCAGGATGACAAACTTGATTTACAAATAGAAACTAAATTTATTTGCAAACACTAATATACAGCTGAAAATCTTTATGACTTCATAGTGAGCCCATAAAATTAAAGTGTAATGAATTATATAATATAATATATAATTTGTGAGCATTTTACGTAAATGGTGGGCAAATATTCCGGAATGAGGAGCACATCACACGACAGAAGGTTTTAATCTGCAGGGGGCAGATGCACCTCAGACTGAACACTTGCATAAGGTAATTGTAGCCTCATGGGTTTGAATGTAATTTGGTTATTTCAGGCTGCTGCAATTTTCTTACTTTTATGGCTTAGTGCCTCTTTCTCACTCACAAATGTTCACTTCAAACTTATCTCCACATTCCAATGAGCACACACTAATTCACTTAAGGCTGACAAATCTTCCAGCTGAACGCAAGGCAAACAGTCAGCTCAGCTCAGTTTTTTTGACCACCGCTGCGTCATTTCACAAAGTTCATCGGTTCACTATTCCCAGGGGACCAAATCTCCCCTGTGCATTATGTATGCCTTCATAGACTTAATTAAAACTGAAAATGTTATGTTCCACTCTGGTGACCCCCTAATAGGCTGGCTCTGTGCAACTGGGCTCAAGAGGAAATTACAAACTACACAAGAGCATAGATGAATCCTATAGTGTGAGGGGAGCCGAGTGGGTGTAAGTGCTTGTGTGTTTATTATGAGGGTCTCGGGGAGCTTAGACTAGTGCTGGAGAGATGTAAAGCCTGACTGACTCACTAATTAAAGATGTCTTCTTTGGCTTTTCCTGTATGTTTCACACTCTTCTGTCTGGATGAAGGAATGGAGCCCTGGCAGCATCAAATGTGATGCTACACTTAGTTGGCTCCGCTCTAAGACCCCATATCAGAAACAACTGGGTGCCAAGTGAAAGAAACCAAGGTGGCATCTTTATCCAACTGTTTAAGGGGATGAAATTTTAAGGCACTTCATGCTGACAGTCTCATGTGAATCTCAGAGGGGTTTGTCTTAAACACTGGTAAAAAGATCAGCTCCACTTGAGCTGCAGTATAGTGCACATGCCATGAGAACACATTTACACTCAAATGCCACTGTTAGTGCTCACAGGACATGAGGTGCAGTTTATCAGTCCGTTTCATCCTTGGTATAAAAATATTTTGGATAAAACGTGTAAATGATATGAGCCAGATTTAACCCCTGGTATTGAATTTTTTTAAAAGGCCTTTGGCTTGTAGTAATTAGTTTTAATGTGTTTTGTACTTTTAGTACTTTCTTTGGGATCTATTATTTTTACCACTTTCAATAATATATCCTTTATTTTATTGAGTATTTGTATTTATTTGTTATTTCAATGTTAAGCACTGTGGTCAGAGTGTGGTTGTAAGGTGCTATTGAAATAAATTTTGATTGACTTATTTATTTTGGATTCATAAAACATACCTAAAATAATTAAAAAAAATAGTTGTGAGCTAAACTTTTTTCCTCAAGTTTGATTGATTTGATTGTTTTAATTAAAAAAAAAAAAAAGAAAGAAAAATTACATTAAGCCAACATAAGGTTTATTTAACTTTTAAAAAAAGAGGCACTTCAGGGCAGAAGCCACTTAAAGTAGGTTATAAGAAAGTTAGTAATTATCACAACTACGATAATATTAAAAAACATATAAATTTAAAAAATCTTTATTTATGTAACCTTGCTGGACCTCACTGGAGAAGACAGAAAAAAATGGGAAAGTAATGAAGATAAGTAAAAAGGAAAGCAGAAAGTGGAGACAGATAGACCCTTCAATCCAAACTAACACCAGACAACCAACTGCTACACCTGTACACAAACACATTTTCCTACGACTTTTACAGGAAAACAAAGCTGACAAATGAAAATCAAATGAAAATATGCAGACTGGGTGATATTGGTAATGTGGAAGTGAAAAGAAAGTGTGCTGTCAAGGACGACACCCAGACCCGTAAACTGAGGGAAGGACAGTTGAGTTGTTTATGAAAATGGGAAAACTTTTAGATGTGGAGAGAGTGGTGGACATGCCTAGAGGACTTGTGTTTTAGAACTGTTGAGTTTGAGAAAGTTAGATGAAAACCAAGGATCAATTTTGTGTAGACAGGTGGTAAGGGAGGTTAGTGGAAGTGAAGAGGACGTGGAAATGTGCGGCCAGAAATGTAAGAAGTGAACCAAGCGAGGGGGTGAGTGATGCCCATGGATGACAGTCTGTCGAGGAGAGTGCTGTGAGAAATGGTGTCAAATGCTGCTGTGAGGTCAAGAAGGAAGAGAACGGATAATAAACCAGAGTCTGGAGCTATTAGAAGGTCGTTGGAGATTTTGAGGAGTGCTGTTTCAGTACTGTGAAGGGAACAAAAATCGGACTGAAACTGAGGATTTAGGAGAGGAGTTGAGGTAGGTAGAATGCTCTGCAGGATGTCCCTAGGGACAGGATCAAGAGGACAGGTCATGGGTTTTGAGTTGACAAGAAGTTTAGAGACTTTGTCCTCATTTATAGAGCGGAAAGAGCAGAATTAGGCACCAGTAGCTGGTTTGGGTAGGCTGAGTTGGTCAGGCTCAGGGAGCTGGTTACTGAGGGTAGCAACCGTTCCAGTGAAGTAGGAAGCAAACATTTCTGCAGTCAACACGGTGGATGGCTGAGCAGGAGGTGGAGATAGAAGAGAGTTAAACACCATGAAGAGTTGTTGTGTGTTGGGAGCATTGCAGATCTTGTTCTGATAACAGGCTTTCTGGGCAGCCTTTAGGCTGGATGGGAAAAATTCTTTTTTTTGCCGGCAATGCGACAAGTCAACGTACTCTTTTGATTTACGCCACTTTCTTTCTGCTGCCCTGAGTCGAGCTCTGTTATCCTTAGAACCTCGGTGAGCCATGGACTGTGAGGGTTTTATCTAGCTGGTTTTGACACCAGAGGACAGCGTTTGTCCAGAGAGAAGGCAAGAGAGGAGCGGAGTGTTTCTGTAGCCTCACTAACACTCAGTAAGGAGAAGTCTGAGTGGAAAGGGAGGGAAGGGTAATCCTTGTCAGACAGGTGTGTAGGTCTGACGGATTTCAGGTTTCTGTGGAAGGACGCCATTTTTGGAGCCGTTTGAGTGACATGAGGAAGGAAGAAAGAGAATTTAACCAGGAAGAGGTCAAAGAGGTGTATTCAGCCGTGGAGCAGTTTACTAGAGTAAAACTATAACAATAGTAACAACAATAACAACAAGTATTATGTATATAACAACCCTCTTAACAAAATGACTAAATTGCAAACCTAGAAAAGAGAACACGAAGCAGCCAGTTTAGCAGCAAAGACTTCTTTCTCCTTCCCATTCTTCCTGGTAACTAGCTCTCATCTGGTTCAGTTTCAGTAGAGGACCGACAGGATGGACACTAACATTTCAGCTTGTCTTTATTTACTCTTCAGAGACAGCAAGACAGTACAGCTGAAGACAGGACTCACAGTTGTGTGAAAAAACTGCAGTGACATGAAGCTACAGCATGCAGCTTACATTTGTACCGTGCTTCCACTTACACATGCATCAACAACATCACATTCACTTCCTGTGTCACAGGGACACACATATAGGGAAAAGCCCAGGCTGGCCACAATAATATATTCACCAGAAGATACCAAAGTCCCTCTGCCTCGGGGGTCATATGAACACACAACTTTGACCAAAAATTCTTTTCATCTAGGAACATTCTGGAAAATAAATACTGATAATAACTTGAAAGTTGTATTTTTTTTAAGCTCCCCCTTAATGTTTCAGGTAGGGGCTCATGTGCCTTTCAGCTGGAGTCAAGCTCCCCATAGCTTCCACTAAACTGCAGAACCCATCAAATTATACTCAGGTCAGAAATCCTTTCTTCATTCTCCCGATGATTTATGATATTAACACACACCACAGTCAAGCTCATTCATGGCTAATTTCTATCCACACATCTTCACAGTTTAAACTCAGGTTGAACATCATTCTGTTTGTGCTGTAGAACAGCAGGAAAATAACTATATTATTTTAAGTGGTCCTCCTTTCCTTGTATGGTTCTAATGTCAATTCATGTGAGATCAACTGTACGGCAATGAGATTCATCCAGAATCATAATATTTTCAAATAAAAGCAGTAACCCCTACTTTTATTAATGAAGTGTTGTTTGCTACACTTTCTAAAAATTCCCCACCAAACATCGTGAGAATTTACGGTGTCTGTCAGCTTTTCTTGAATGAGTACATTAAATACAGACTGAATATTACTACAACATAACAGGATTTTTCTCCTTTTTTTCCCACACAAACTTTTGGTCACCTTTTGTGTGCAAAATACACAACACCTTGAAATCTAAAGGTGTGCACTTAAATGTTGCTTGCAGCATCAGCTCTGGAGGTCGTCCACTAGTGAAGAGTATTGTTTGCTGTAAAGAGAATGTGTGATTTTTCTGCACTCTGTCCTTGAATTTGCACGTTTTGTTCCTACACCGTCACCAAGAGCATGTAATGTTACTGTGGAAGACGTGATTGCTTCGTTAGAGCTCTTCTCACATTCTCTTCTTGAAACTGGGTCAAATGGCCTGATTCATGTGTATAAATGTTGCTCTGTAGAACAATACAGAGTCTTTTCTCAATGCAGACTTCTCAGCTCTGTGCTTAAGAGAAATTTTAATAAAATGCATCTCTTATGTCTTTGTTTTGCAAATTTCTATCCCCATTTCCTAATGATCACAGCTTTATTATGTACTGCTAGAAAAGAATATTTTTACTGGCAACATTTGTTGATAAATTTAAAACATTACTTTTCTCTAACATGATGTCATTGTAACAAGTTGGACTTGTTTTGGATAATTACGTGAGACCAGGTTGGAAAGTATTTTGCATTTAGTAAAAGTCTTGTAAAATGAGTCCATATTTGGGAGCTGGAGGACGTGTTGGTTTTGGAAAAAGCAATAAAAACTAAGTGGTTAGATGAAGTCATTACAACTACTTTGTTGGAGATCGGAATGCATAATAGCTTATTAAACTCAGACTCTCTCATCACGTCTATCTCATTGTAGAAATCGCTTCTCTTTACTGAGTGGTAAAAATATGAGTCAGAAACTATTTAAATCAAATGTAATTTATTGTATATTAGTATGAATTTCTTGCTTGGTATCTGCACAGGTTTACAATATTTTTCATTCAGCACTTCTTTTGACTGACTGATTGGGAAAACAGCCTTCAAACAGTCTCAAGTGTCCAATACTCCCTCTTTCCTATGACCTGGGATTATTGGTGTATAGGGGGACATCTATTATTATCTCCTGTAGCCCAAAACAAGAGGGTGGCATTGGACCGGCCTCTGCAGGTGTGAATTTACACTGAGAATTAATTAGAAAACATGATAAAGGTGATGGAGCAAGTGTGCACAGCGTGGATATAAGTTTTGCTTCATAGCTGCAGAATATAAGTTGTGTAAAAGTTCAAGTCAACATTTACAAGTTCACAAAGTTCATACACCGCCCCCTCAATGCCAAAGGAGCAACTCGGTGTTGACAGCAGCACAGATGTTCATGTTCACAAGTCCTAAAACGTGGCATTTTTAAAATGAGGTGTGAACCTTTGATGGAACAATGAAGCTATGCAGTTTATGCACCGATGAACTTTATCTTATTATATTTTCTCCTTTTGTAAGAAGCTTTGGCAACAGTGTAATTAAAAAAATAACTAACTCTACAAATCTCTTTAGATTTTTTTCATGTAGGTTTAAACTAATAACAATTATTTATATTTATAAATCAAAAAAGAGGATCAAGCAATGCTTGGATACAAAAGCAAATGTCATAGTGCAAGAGATGTCGTTAAAAAAATGTAATAAAGTTTAGGGCAATATTCTACTCAATAAATACATAAAAAGCAAAAAAAAAAAAAAAAAAAAGCTATTATTAATAAAAACCTTTCTCTGAATTGAAGTGATGTTTAAAGCTTTTTTTTTTTTTAGTAAATTCACATTTTGCATAAATCAAATCCCAGTTGCTTGTGCTATAAAATAAAAAATTGGGGAAAAAAACACAATGCTTGCACTATGTTTTTAAAACTGTTATTTATTTATTGTAATTTTGGTCAAAAATATTTAGATATGCATGAACACAAGTCATTTCACGTAAGTACTTCCATTCAATGTCCTCTGCAAATATTCTTCTCTTGGAATGTCCATGATTCTTTAGTATCTTCCCTTTGTTGTGATAAGAGAATAAACCATTTACTATTTTCTTTGGGTTAATGATAGAGTACAAATTCATAATGAGGTAATCTCATTAGGAGAGTGCACCAACATCACCGGCAAGGTCATTATAAAGCAGCATTTGGCATTCTAGCCCTTCAGATGAATGTAATAATTAACATACAGTAAGACTTCCAGTCCAAATGTATCTGCCAATAGCTTGGTTTGACCTTAAAGTACACTCCCTGCTCTCATTAGAATAATTAATGTCTCAACCAAGTGTGCAGTGCAATTATAATAAGCTGCCTGAAATACACTGTTGATTATCTTCCCTGGAATTTCTTTCCTTCAACCTTTAATATCCCCTTTTTTCATATAAGGTTTAATGGCCATAGCTGCAAATTTTACAGCTGATTTAGAGAGGAAACACAGAAAAACTTGATGAATTTTCCATGAAAACTGTAGGAAGCTTAGAATTAGCAATGCATGTTTTGGGAGATATCCAACGTTATTAGGATTTGGTCAGTTTCTACTCGCTGAATAATCCCAGATATTTACCTGGTTTTAAATCCAGCATGAACATGAAATGATCTCAGATCAAGTAATGAGTACCTAATACTGTTTTCTGTTCGCAAAAATATAGAGTTTTACAAAGACAGTGCTGAAAAAGGTATAATAAGTTGACTACCGAAAGGGAGTACCCTGAAGCGTCTGGATAAGACCTGTTAAACAAAAGCCTGAGTGCTGCTCAAAATGAAAAGCAACAGATCAAAAAGATTCCCTACACCAAATAACTGCTAAGCTAATCTCCATCTTCTGCTTCTTCCCTATCTCACTCCACCTTCTCTAGCTGGATCTGTAACTTTAAGCTGAATGTACAGAGATTTTTGGGTGAAAAAAAGGGAAGACCCAGGATAAAAAGAAATGCATTGGTGATGAATAAATGTAAAAACAAAAGAACATATCGCCTGCAAGTGCAAGCATGCCTCCACATTCTGCATTTATGCCTCACGCACAGGTAGGTTCAATTTTTTAAGGTAGTCTCTTCACAGCTAGTCTGAGCAACCTGCAAGAATGACAGCTGGCCTGAAGATGGAAGAAAAAAAATAGAACAAGAGGTTTCAGATATGGGATTGGGGCAAAAGAGGACAACTCTGACAAGATGTGGAGAGGGTGCTGATATGTCAGCTTTTATTTCCTTTCTTCTCATGCAGCTCTCTATCAGAACAGCACTCATCTATGAGGTGTAGGGGAAGGAGAGGAGCCCAGTGAACATTAACCCTCCAGCGATCACCAAAGCCGCTGACACTCATCAGTATAAGAGCCCTACAGCTATAGCACAGAGTCATCTTAGCAGTGACCTTGACACACTGGTGCCATAGACCTTACATCTCTCCAAATGAGCTTTAATGTTGTCTAATGCTGTCTAATGCATGGCTTGTAATTGATATGTACAGACTAGCATGAATGTAACCATGGAGATTAATTCTTTTCATCTATAATGTTTAGAGCTTAGTGTAGTCAGTTTTTACCTCCAAGACCAGACAATATACAGCAAAAAACTGATGTCTCCTTCTTAAGAGGTCTAAAAGCTTTCAAAGTATGTGCTATAATGGAATCTTTACAAACACCTCTAGTACTGTGTGAATGACATGTTTGAAAGACAGAAATGCCCAAAAGTAAAACAAATTAATTCTTCACTTGTGTGTATTTTTTTTACGCGTGACACCCTTCCTAGTACCATGATTCCATGTAAAGGTGTCACTTTTTTTAGTAGAATCAGTAGAATCAGAGGAATTATGTTGCAAAACAAGAAGTAGGAAATGTTAAATATACACTGTGTAAGACATTTAGTGATAAAGACGAGTGTGAAAAAAAAAAATAAACAGGTTTTTATCTGTGAGTCGAACCAGCACCCACAAGTGCACCGATGGCTGCACTAAATTGTGTCTGTTAGGTTCAGAACACTTTCTGCCCCTTGTCCTTTCAGCTCTCTGCTCGCCTCAGGTGCTAATTAACTGGCAAGGACCTAATTGGGACACTGCCCAACCCTGATTCCTCATTCCTCATTGGATGCTTTCATTCCACATGATCCAATCGCCTCTAGAGGCCACCTTTCAATACTCCTTGCGCTGTGCTAAAGGCACATTTGTGAAGTGTAGAGAGGTATAAGGTGGGAGGTTGTAGACCAGATGAGTTTGGGGTAACCTGTACACGTTCTACACATAGTTTATTTTGTCTAAACACACTAGGTTAGTGGTTGGTGCCGCCCTTTGTATTTGTTTTTGGCAAATACTTTTTCTTAGATAAGTTAGTTGGAGTTTTTGTTATTTGTTTGCTTTTCGGTGTAGCTTTAATTTTAGGCCTTGATTTATGTACATGTGCACTGTGCCCTTCAATGTGGCTTTTAAGGAGTTATTTATCCCAAATGGTGCTCTAGCATCTGTCAAACAAAGCCGTTGCTGTACTTTTAAAGCTCAGAAGGTTCTCACTTTATACAGAGTTGTTTGTCCATTCAGAGACACTGTTGTACAAATGGTGTTACAAATGTGGCAGCTACCATGTGTGTGGAGCCACTGCAAATAGATACTAATAGAAACAGATTTTTACATAAGCAATACAGTTTTTCACTGACCTTTTTCACTGACCTTTGATTTTGTTACACACTTCATCTGTGATGTGTGAATGCAGTAAAGTCCTCTTTTATTTGTCATTTCCTGCCACTGAAATCCTTGCTTATGTTTCCCCTATAAATGTTAAAGAGTTGAGTTCAGTGCTGAAGGTCATAGATCTACACACCTCAAACATATAGTATGGACTGGAATTAGCTCTTTGCAAACTACTGTCTTTTTAATGCATTCTGATTCAGCAGCATTTAAATTTCAACAAATGTATGTTTTCTGCTTTACCAGTACACATTTAGACTGTAGAATAGAATACAATAAAAAAATGAGGGATTTTCAGTCATTTGGTAGAAGCTTTTATCCAAAGCGACTTACATCTGAGAGTAAGAACAACACAAGCAAGAATTCAAACAGGGAGCGACATCATAGT
>JBAMHW010000016.1:4749009-4759721 GCA_037177495.1 Rhadinocentrus ornatus | reverse complement strand
CAGTAAGGAGTTGCAGTAGTCAATGCGTGAAATAACCAGAGCCTGGACCAGGAGCTGGGCCGTGTGATTAGTCAGGTTTTTAGTCAGGTTTTTAGTCAGAGTTTATGGCATTTACATCCACTATAAATTAAGATTGTGTGGTTGATGTTAGTCCATGTTACAAAACATGTTACAAAAAAATGTATGATATAAAAAGTTATTTTTCATCTTTCATCTGACTGACAGCTAAAATAAGAAACAGGAAGTTGCCCCGATGACAAATTGTTTGTACTGTATGATTCATATCTCTTCTTGTATTGATCATAGCAGTGCTGTCCAGATGGAGGTGTCCATCATATTATAGATTCAGTTCAGAGTTGGGGGGAATAAAGCAACCTTTTTTTTTTATTATTGTTCTTTTTTGACACTACTGTTATTGAATATCAGATCCTGTGAAATCCTTAATCTTTACATTAATTCTCAGCATCAGGAAATGCTGCCCTATGGTTGAACAAACCAAATGTCAGAGAGGCTTAGCTGTAAGCCAATGACACAGCTCTTAATCTGATTCCGTGGACCAAGTTCTGCATTCACCACAAGCATGACAATAGATCTTAGCTGCTCTCAGCGAAAGGTGCCGTGTGTTGGCTGTTGCTGCTCAAACTGACTCTATTAACAATTCTATTACATCTGTTGCAATTGTATAGAAACACTGAAAAGATGATTCAAAGCATATGGGGATGAAATATCTTGCAAGCCTGCATTCCAAACAGAGCACTCGTCATCCAATTAGACAGGAAACGACAGATGGCCACATGGCAAGGACAGCTGGTTTTGAGATCTTAGCTGTTTGACTGTCCGTCAGCATGTCAATCATGAGGCTAAGATTGTCACCGCTGTCACAAATACACTAGAAGCAGCCTGGTTTGTAGAGATGAAGAGGGGTGGCACAGGTGTGTGAAGCAAAAGCTCCATCTAGTGTTGTATTTATTATAAGCAGCACCTCTGGTCTTGAGGTGTCCTTAAAAACATCATCCAAATAATCAAAGTAGTTTTTTGACATTCTTCCATCTTTAAAATTTGCTCAGATATTCCTAAGGAACGATAAGATATTTTGATCCAATTTATACCACAATACCGGAATGAAATGCAGATTTAAATGAGCTCACTTCTTAATCAACATCCTGAAACTGAACCTATTTATTTTTCTGGGGTTTTACTTACCATTTTCCTGCAGGAATATTGTAATATTATGTTTTATTTTTTAGTCTCGGCAGGAAATAGACACATGACATTTTGTTAATATTGTTAATAAAAAGTTTTTTTCTTTTTTTCCCAACAATATGTTAAAAATTGTGTAAAAGTATAAGTAGTGTGGTATTACATAGCTTGTGCTCAATGTCTAATAACCAGAAACTTGTTTCAGCCACATTATTATAAGGACAACTCATTGTTCAATGACAACAAAAGTCATTATGCACTGCAGAAAAAGAAGCCAAAACCCCGTTGCTTTCACATCTTATCGACTCGACACAGTAGGAGTTCTGTTCCGCAGCCGAACTGCTGCACATACATGCTTATCTGAGCCTTGCAAACACCTTAATATACCACTCCCTCGCCACTATCACTACCCCCAACATACACGCATAGTGTTTCAAAGTCAGGCTTCTGACTGCAGCATGCTTATATGATTTGCCAGCAAAGAAGGAGAAGAAAAAATAGATTGGAGGAAGAAGGAGTTTGGTCTGTGAAGCTTTAGGAATCAGTGCAACTGGGTGTCCTTTGAACACTTGCTATGTCAGATGCTGCAACTCAGACGCAATGAAGAAGAAAAGATAAATTGGTTAATTGAAATATTAAGTGAGGTCATAGAAAGGAAATTGAGTAACCCAAGTGGAAAGTTGTTGAGAATAAAATAAGTAGTAAAAAAAGTTCCCTTTGACGTTGCTGAGCTTTTAAGAGGGATTTCTTCGAGAGAAGACTTGTGTTGCTTCACTGTGCTGTTACAGTAAAGGTTTTTTGGCAAAAAGATGTTTGTAGGACTAAACTTAACAGGGGTCAACTAAGGCATATCAAAATTTACCCAATAAACTGGCAATCTCAGTCCATGTTCACTTTAAAATCAATTTTCTTACGTCCTCTTACATCGATTTTTTTCTGAGCAAGTGAGAAACAGGAATACTGGTACATGAGCCCTTAGATGTCCTTTGCCATGCTGTGCTCCATTTGGACCAACTGTGCACAGCAGGCAATTTTACACATTTCCCTAACTTTGCCTCCCATGGTTTGCACTGTGTTAGAGCTATCATAAAACAGTCTAACACATCAGCAAGCATAAACTTGCACATAGGGAGCAGGAGGAAATGAAGCTTTGAGACTTTTGATTGTGACTTCAGCCCCTGCAAACATAGAGGGGAAAAGACCTGGCCTCAAAATGAGAATGAGAATTCATTTAAATTCCTGTCCTCTGTACAAATAAAAAAAAATCTGTGGGTTAAGCATAATAATTGTTGTGAGTTCAGAGATACATTGTTCATTGTCTTTTTTTTTCTTCTGTAATGTCTATTTACAAAAGAAGTACAATATTTTCACCTTCACAGAAATCAAATGTAAGTTAACTTTGAAAGGTAAAGAAAAAAATACACAATGATGTCAATACTGAAGTCAACAATATTTTCAGGACATTTTAAATTAAATGTTTTCCCCTCTAAGGCCTGGTGGTCGCTTTTTCTTTGTGTTTTAAACCCAGTTGAAAATTAGAAAAGGAGGACACAGTTCCAAGTCCAAGTCCTCACTTTTAAAATGCAAGAGCCAAGTAGTCTCTAACTACAGTTCTATACAGTCGTCTAAAAGCTGCATCAATACACTGTAAATAACCTTAAATCTCCAATGACCCAATTAATATAATAGTTATTCTCTGTAAAGATGATTCACAGTTTGATTGACTGTATGATTTGTGGTAAACCACTGTACACGTTACCATTAACCAGTGTTGGACTGGTCTGATTTAAATCTGGTGATCTGTGCACACCATGCAGCAGCCTCATTGCATTATTTGTCACTTTCATTTCCAGCAATGATTTAAGTAGGTAACTTGCACCACCTATTTTATTTAACACTACAAAAGTGATACACATGGTCTTTGTATCACTGTTTGAAATACTAGTCAACACTATGACATACAGTAATTTTCTTTTTAATGCCTGTTATAACAGAGCAAAATTGAATTAAGGTTGCCAGAAATGGTTTGATTTGAGACTATATTGACAGCAGAAGCTGCTATGGTGATTACCATGCCTTCAGTCCACAGCAAATTCTAATGTAGCACAACCCTTGTCTGAAATGGTAAATCAATTGATTACAGAATAAAGTTTCCAGGAATTAATAACCAATAAACTGATTTAAAAAACTGATGTAATAACATTAAAGTTACAGTGTGTGAGAATTACTGACATCTAGAGGTGATGATGGTCATAGAAATTATTTAAAATGTCAGACAGGTCTGGTGTCATCAGTGGACAGAATTCTTCCATTCTATGAGTGGATCCAGTGGCCTCAGGTTTAGAGATATTTAGATATTTATCTAAAATGGTGCTCTAGCACCTATAAAACAAAGCCACTAATGCAGCTCAGAGAAGTCTCAGAGTTCATTGTCCATTCAGAGACACCATAATAAAAATGGTATTAGATTTGGATTACCTATATATTGCGCTTTTACTGCTGATATTACTCAAGGCACTGACATTAGATCTATTATTCATCTACTCCTCACTCTTACTTGGTGATGGTAAGCTGCATGTGTAGCCATAGCTGCCCTGGGGCAGACTGGCAGAAACATGGCAGCCAATGGGTGGCAAAGGCCTCTCCAACCACCACCAAAATATTTATACGCATTCATAGATCAGCAATGCTGACATTGGAGGTAAGGAGGGGGAAGTGTCTTGCCCAAGGACATGACAGATGACTAGGGAGTGGGATTCAAACCGCCAACCTTCCAATCACTGGTCAACTTGTTCTACTACCTGAGTCCCAGCTTCAAAAATACAGCAACTGCCATGTATGTGGACTTTTTCTAAGCACAACAAATTTTAGTAAAGGAATTAGATACCAACAGAAACAGATTTTAATCAAATATTAATTTTTTCTGTCACTGACCTTAAATTTTGTTACATGCTGCAAAATGTCTGTAAAATGGCTTAAAATGAATCTACTTGCAAGACCTTCCCCCTCCCTCTCTGCTGTGCTTCAGCTCCGCTTCCTCCTCCCCTCACTCCAAGACAGGCTGTCTTCGTTGACAGTGTTAATAGCAGCTGTGGAAATGGCTCTGATTGACACTGGTTACTTTAGGCTCGTGCTGCTACTTTCACAAAGGCATGGCCGAGTCTCGCAAATTAAATGAAGAGCAAAAGGTGGAGTTTCTTCTTTTTTTCTATTGGAAAACTGTGCTCCAACACTTTTGTATTTGTTCTGGTTTTATAACAACCAGTTTTACCTGAGGGAAAACATTGACACTGAGCAGAAATAAATATTTGATAATCACCTTCCAAATCTAGATTAGAAAGTGTGTTATACACATGTATACAAAAAGCATAAAGGAAAAAAAAGAATAACAAAAAATGATTAAACACTTTAAAGTAACTCAAGCAGAGTCCTGCTAAAAAAAAAGAGATGGATCATCAGCAGTGACTTATGCATTTACTGGTGATGGGGGAAAAAACCTGACAAGATATTCCGGAACAAAACTGATTCAGGACTAGTAGACGTAGTAGAAGGAGGATTTTAAATGAAATCCTGAATTTAATTGGTAGCCACTAAAATCACATGAGAACTAATATACACTTATAATAATGTATGTCTCCTTAAAAATGACAATAATTCTACTTTAAACTGCATGAATTTGTACTTTGACATTCCAAAGGTCAGAATTATTAAATATTTACCTTCAGTCAGAACTACAATAAATCATGTACTATGAATATGATTGCAGCAAACCAGAAGTATACTGTATGAATATGAATAATATTTTCACTGCTGTGACCTTGATGGTGAGAATGAAGTCCTGGAGGCAGTCTGACAGTTTGAGCTGAGGCTGAGCTTTCTGTTGACACCCTGCTGGTGACTCATAATTCGCTGCTGGATATTTTATATTACAGACTACAGTAATGCTCATCCTGATAATGATTGCCTCGCTCATTTCTTTCCCTAAGCATCAAATATGCACAGCGTAAACTACAAAGCAGACTTTTAATGTTATTGACTTATTTATATATATATATATATATAAATTTCCGATAATTAATTCAGATGACATACTTTATAAAAATACGTTATTGGTAAGCCTAATTTCCAATTATATTCATGGTTTTCCCCAAGTACCATATCCCGCTTCCTATGCTGGTAGCATTGGGTTAATGTGTGTACATACTGTGTGCACACTGTGAGGAGAAACACACCAGTGATAGAAACTCCACATAGACATGCACACAAGCTCATATTCCTCTGCTTGACTTCCACCCCTTTCATAATATCTGCAGGAATACGGGTGTTTTCGTATAAAGACAGAATAGGAGACAGTATTTATTATAACCTGCTAGAGCCCCAGGGGCTCACCACCTCATATTTCATCTTAATGTATCTTCACTCACAGCCTCGCATTTTATTCTGTCTCACAGTATAACCAGGAAAACTTCAGAGGAGAGAAACTACAATGGCGAAGCAGGTGACTTGGTGCTCACAGTCAGTCTCACCTTGGCCTTATCTGGGGCTTCCATATCTCAACTGACTTAACTGCCTACATTAGACTGCGCTCTCACCGGATGCAGCTACGTGTCCCAGGGGAGCAGGAGAGGAACGATGGGCTTTTGCTAGAGCAGGGAGTGTGGCAACAGGCCTTGCTGGGCAGGCCATTATATGCCCTGCCATGCCGGATGGGTGGGCCCCACTGTGCTGCTCTGCATCAATGCTTTCTTTTCTCTGATGAGGCCCACAGAGGCCGTGGTGACAGACTTCTCATGGGGGGTGTCTCACTACTGAGCAGGTGAGGTACTGAGCTTTGTAATGAAATATGCTGCTGATTTGCAAAGATATAAACCCTTGGGTGACTGTTTTATTATTGTGTAAATACATGTAGATTTAAAAAATAATGGATAACCGATAATATATTTGGTTTCAGGGAATAGTTCACAACAGATATTGTATGAATCAGTATATTCAGTTTTGTGATGCATTCAAAGGTTTTCTTGTCTTTTTTTCTTCCTTTGTTTGACCTGCAAAGAAAGAAAATTTAAGCATAACAACAATATCATAAGTGTATCATAAGCAAATGACTGGAATGATTCCCAACAACACAGAGGAAGAGAAAAAGTGGTAAATGTGTCCTGTGAGTGGCATTAAAATGCCTTGAATCAGAACTATTTTCTACAATGCCAGTTGAATAAGCACCTGTTCCTCCCGTTTTTTCCCATTTTAAAAAAAGATTTAGCTGAAAGCTTCTGCTATTACAGATAAGTTACTCTAATTTAAATAACACCATAATCTTATCATTTTGCCTAAATCAAACTAACCTAATAAGCACCTCTAATCATTTATTATTTAGAACCAAAGAAAATAGTAACGGAGTTGTGAACGTATACTTCATTAAACAAATACGTGTCGAAGATGGAACAGGGAGACTCATAACATCTGTGAACTAGAAGCACTCAGAGAGCAACGACCTCCGTCAAGCCATAGGGTCACTCACCTAAGAAAAACCACAAAAAGTCCAACAGTCCAGCCAGTTACCAACCCCATGCCAACACTCATGCGTATACTTTGAGTTAATATCACTATCTATTTCCATCATCAGGACAGAAGCCATGTCCTTTTTAGAATCCTTGACCCAGGAAACTAAATCTGAGCCACCAAGATGAAGCAAATGGCTAAAAGTCTTGAAGCTATTAAAGAAATTTGCATTTTGCCTAATGACAGCAGTCTGGGTTAGCTTCTTATTTATGTAATTACCATCTACCATCATGCCAGATTGTTGTGTTTTTTTTTTTTTTTTGTTCATCTTGTCAAAGATTCTGGGCGTTATCTGTTGAGTTAGAAGCTGTAATGGAAAAATTATCCCTATTCCCCAATAGTAAAGAATCCTTTAAAAACTTCTTGGATCCAGACGGTAATCTGGGTCACCCTCAACATATAATCACATGATCTTATTCCATTTCTGACATTTCCTGAAAATTTAATCAAAATCTGTCCACAACTTTCTGAGTTGTGTTGCACTAACAGACAGACACACAAACCAAAGCTGTCAAAAATATAACTGCCTTGGCGGAGGTAACTATTGAAGACCTGTCAACGTTTCCCCTGAAATGCATCACACACACACACACAGCCAGCAGATGGCAGTCTTTTGACTGTATCCAATGCTTAGAAGCAGTAAGTTAACTACAGAGAGTGATTCTGTGTTTCACAAGGCTTCAGTTTCACCAACCCTAAGTGTATTACAGACAGTAGTAGGGACTACTCCTACTACCGTTCTGGTAATATGTAAGCTGTTTGTCATTTAATGGAGTACCAAGAGGGCAGAAGGTGCTAAAATAGGTAGGGGTGTAAGCAGTAGGACTTCTGGTCAGAGATGTCCTGAATGCGTGGATGTATGGATGGATGGATGGATGGATGGATGGATGGATGGATGGATGCATGCATGCATGCATGCATGGATGCATGCATGGATGGATGGATGGATGGGTGGATGGATGGATGGATGGATGGATGGGTGGATGGATGGATGGATGGATGGATGGATGGATGGATGGATGGATGCATGCATGCATGGTCGGACGCATGGATGGATGCATGGATGGATGGATGGATGGATGGATGGATGGATGGATGGATAGATGGAGAAGCCAGACAAAGTCATCAGGAAGCCCAGCTCTGTTCTGGGCTTCTTCTCTGGACTCAGTGCAAAAGGGTCCTGGCAAAACTGACCTCCATGCTGGACCATGAGTCCTGCAGGACGCCCTGTCTGCTGTGGAGAGCAGCCTCAGTGACAGACTGATCAATCCTCACTGTGTTAAGTCAAATGTTGACTCCTGTAGTATTTCTTATTTTTGCTCCGTCCATTTCTATCTTTCTTTACTCACTTCCTCTGATAATGTTTCCTTGTGTTTCTTTGATGAATCAGCCACAAATGTTGTGTTAATATTGATTTGCTGGTGTGTGATGTTCATAATTAATTTTTGTGTGCCATCACAACAAGTCACAAACACATATTTTAAGGTCAGGAAGTTGCATAGTGCTACTTTAACATTAATCATTTTCAAAACAAGAGTAAGCAATTACCCTCTCTCGAAGCAATCCAAGAAAACCAGTCCAGCCATTTCTCTAATCCAGTCTAGATATGTCTAAATAATTCCCTAAATATTTTTCAATGTTCCAAAACACTGCTGTCAGAGTGCTGATATTTTTCCTGTTTTTGACTTTGTTTAGAATACAACTTGAAACACATGTGAAACCCCGAAGGAGGTTGCTCCTTGGTAATTAATCTTTGCATCTTCGCAAGCTGAATGAAAGTCTGGTTGCTGTGTTTTGCTGAACAAATGTAAATGGTAAATGGTCCGTACTTATATAGCGCTTTTATCCAAAGCGCTTTACATTTACTTCACATTCACACACACTGATGGCGGAAGCTGCCATGCAAGGTGCTCACCAAGACCCATCAGGAGCAATTAGGGGTTTGGTGTCTTGCCCAAGGACACCTTGACATGAACTGGACTTGGCTGAGGATCGAACCGGCAACCCTCGGGTTACAAGACGACTCTACCTTGCCGAGCCACGCCGCATGTGCTCTGCCAAGGTGAGGTTTATGAATATAAAGCTCCGCTTGATAGTCTGATTCATTTATTTATTTACTTTTATGTATTTGCTTTGAATTATTACACACAACACACCAACACAACAAATAGAAGGCAACGACCCTTCCATCCAAGCCATCACCAGACAACAAATTGCTACACTCGAACAGAAACACAACAGAAAATTTCCTACGGCTTTGACAGAAAAAAATCAGAGCTGACAGTAATCATGTTTTTTTTCAGGGTTATTTTTTTGGAACTTATTACAAATGTGTCACAACAATCAAAGTACCAGATACACACTCACAGAAAGAGTTTGTGCTCTTCTTTTCCTTTCTTTTGCATGTCATACTTTTAACCATGTTATCCCGTTCTTATTGCAGATGTATTTCACTTCTCAACAGCTTGATTTGTGATCATACTTATTTTTATGTGTTATTTTAGATGAGCACATTTAGTTGCAACTTGCATGAAAATGTGTTACATTTACAACGATTAAAGCAAAAAGAGTGTATTAGTAATATGTTTATATTATTCTCCTATTTAACCTGCAGAGGAAATCTTTTGGATTTCCCCAGGAATTGTGTCATATTGATATGTTTTTTTATATCTTTCAGAAACACTGACTTATCCTAATGTCCCACAGGACAAAAATGTAGAACACTTGAGGCTTTCAGATGATCGTTTTAAGTACTGGATCCATCGCATATTGCATCAAATATTTATAATATTCATTATTTCTCTTTATTATGAAGCAACAGGCTATTTTTTCTCATTCCATGAAAGATTCATGTACAACCGGAATAAAGTGATTTCAACATAAATTTTACTAACATCAGCAGATATTTCACATTTATGTGATGCAAGGAGAATGAAGTGATGACAAAATGTTTGAGAGCAGACTGAGGAGGTAAGGAGAGACTTTACAGCATCATGCCTCACTGGTGGCAATAGGAAGAAAATGGGGTCCTTCACACCTCTGCAATGACAATCACTTTGTGATGCACAATTAAGGCAGAAGGAGACCTGCATCATTCACACACTTTGCAGCAGGTAAACTCAAGGTGCTCTCGTTTAAAGATTAACCAGGTGTAATTTAAATAAATAAATAATATCTCAGCATGTGGCCATCAGTGGGTGTTAAGATTTTGGTGACATTAGATTTAAAAACAAATTTTGTAACAAAAAGTACTTATGCAAAGAATCTAGGTTCCTAACATTGACACATTAGTTCTTGTAGATCTCTTCTTCTCTGATGGATGACATATTTTTCCTTTTTATTTAATAATTTATTAATTTTACAGTTTTAGTTTTAGCTTCAAGAGACACAGTATCACATCTGAGTGTCAAAGTGTATCATGTTCATGCTACAAAGTATCCAGATTTCTGGGGTTACTTTTTACTCTGGATGTTAATGTATTGATAGAATATGTGTAATTGTCTGTAAAGAAAAAAATGTCTTCCACTGATATAAACATGGTATCACATTAAAATCACTTGGAAGCAAAGAGAAATATTGTTATACTGGCTCAACTAAAGAGGTCAGATCTTATTCTTCATCGATCTAATGTTGACCTGAAACTAGTTGATTTTCATATTACATGATGTAATTCCCTGTATTTGGGACTTTCAAATTAAAAACAAATCCATGATAAATGTGTTTGCAGTATCTCTTGAAGCACTCACATATTTCTGTGGATAGTGATCAGTACATTTTGAAATTGTGAATGCTGTTTAGAATTTAACATCCTGGTTGTTTATTTTATTTACACTTTATTTTTTTTTTTTTGCACCATAAATTTAATTCTTAACTATTAAAAATGTCTTACCAAAAATTAATTTGTGTTTGTTCATGCTAGTTGACATTTAGTAAGTAATAATAATAATAATATA
>JBAMHW010000016.1:4736578-4747846 GCA_037177495.1 Rhadinocentrus ornatus | reverse complement strand
TGGTGCCCCAGAGAGTAGAAGCCATTATTGCAAGGGCTCTGTCACCTTTACTTTTCAACCACGTGTGCTGCACAACCAGCACACCCATATTATATGACCTAAGGGACCTGCTGGGAACATATGCCTACAAAAATTCTCTGTTATAAGTCGGTGCTTGACCATGTAATGCTCTATATGATAAAACCAAAATTTGAAACCTCCAGTGGTTGTGAGTTGTGTCATCAAAAGGTCACCGTAGTATATCTATAACTCTCCCAATGAATGTTTTCTAACTCTAGCAGAATAAACTGTATTACCTGAAACCCAACCTGGAATATATAATCAAGGCAGCAAACACAATGACATTCCTGTGGTTTACAAATGCATTGTAAAAAGAATGTATTTTAATCCCATCTATGATTATTTTATAGTTGTAATTTCTTTCCAAAAAAGAAAGTGATCGGTTGAGTAAATAAAGTAATACAGATTTATTAACTGAATGTAACTCGAAATTAAAAAAACAAACAAACAAACAAAAAAAAAACAGTAATAAATTAGTCTTGAACTCAAATCACAAACATGTAAATGTTTATTAGGTGAAACACAATACTGGGAGCAGAGGGCATTAAGGTACTTCTGACCCGATTAAGATTTTAGTTGGATAAAATATGTTTGCTGCATGGTGTAAATGGTTTTATGCCGCCCTGAATATCTTCTATGATAAATGTAAATATATTCTCTCTTAACCAGCCATCAACTAACCAGCAACTATCTCTGGAACAAGTTGTTTTCCTTAAAAACCTATGGCACTGATAATTTACTTTACTAGCATAATTCTTTTGAATTATCATTATCATTCTTATTGTTAGGCTCTAGATTTACAGGTTTTTTTTTTTACAGGAAACAGTAAGGTAGTGAAACAGCAGAGGAGTGATCATATATGGTGTAGAAAGGGAACAGAAGTCATGCAGAGGTCAAACGGTGCAGTGACACAGACACAAGATATGCACCTGCAAACAACTGCAGTGTAGTAAGATAAACTACAAATGAATAAATTTGGGTTGGGAGGGCGGTGGTAAGAGACTCATAACATTATGAGCTGTCATTTCAGTGATGGACATCGTGGCAGCAAGACATAATGTGCAACATGCCCTTCGTCTGATCCTCCAAGAGGAGGGATTTTATGGTGAATTGGAGGAAGGTATGTCAGAATAGGGTGACAGCATGGAAAAAAACAGCAAAATAATAATACTAATAAAATTAAAATAAAAAAATTCATTAATTAAACAAACAGTGCTTCACACAAGATGCCAACACAACTTTGAATGTATGTGCTCCCGGGTTCAATCCCCGGCATCTGCAGCCCCAAAGGGGGCACGAGCCGTTCCGTAGCCTGGATAAATGCAGAGGGTTGCATCAGGAAGGGCATCTGGCGTAAAACATGTCCAAAATGTACGTGCAAATACATCCTACAACTTCCATACCGGGTCAGATGGAAGCGGATGATTCGTTGTGGCGACCCCTGTGGGTTATATTGTGTAATAGTACATAGCCTTCTCTAAAAACAAGCTTGGCAAAACTGAAAAAAAAAAACTCTTCCTGTTCTCTGAAACATTCATGCATTTATCTGTGTGAAAAAAAGCTGTTTAGACATTCTAAATAGATCTGAAGGAAAATCTGACTCGGACCATACCATGATACTATGAAGGCACAAAATATAAACAGGATGTTAGGGTTAAAAGCGTACAAATTAAATCAAAGTTTGTCAGCAAGAACAAAAAACAAACATGTAATGCAAGCAGTATCAGGTTAGTTAAAGAGAAAACAGCATCAAGTCTTTACAATGAAGACACCTTTTTTTATGTGGTTTAGCTGGTTTGTTTTAACAAGCCCAGGTATTATTATTATTATTATTATTATTATTATTATTATAACTATGTGTTAAACATAATCATCTCCCAAAATCTAACCAAATGTACATACAGACAACCTAATACCATATGTAATATCAGTATTACATAACCCCTAAAGCACAGAAGACAATAGAAGTGTCATTAATTAGTTTATTAAATTGCTTTCTCTCATCCCCATATGGGTATAACAGCTGCTGTAATACAGCCAGGGCACATTTATTGATTACACCACTGATACATTTCTATATTCCCCAGAAAACCAAAAGCAATTAGTCTGTGTAAACTACATTTAGCTCTATGAGTTTCACTTGTAAATAGATCCGCCCAACATGCATTTAAGCTGTAGGGCCCATGTCCAATATTTCCCAAAAGATTCCCTTTCCGTTCTCCTCTATTCCACGTCCCCGAGGAAAAACCTGGTGGAAAACAGTGAATATGGATTACCTACTTGACAAAATATGAAGGCAAAGCACAACATAACTTGCCATTCTGAGTATTAATGAGCAGATGGCATGGAGTTTAACACTAGAATTGCCAATATTTCAATACTCCTAGAATGTAAAACACCTTTACCACCCCCTGCTGCAACAGCGCAAATAACGCAAAGATGCATTGGAGTTGTTTGTTTATATTTATTATTTTAATGGTTATAATTGAGGTTTAAAAAAAAATAGCTAAACAGTCAAAACAGCATATATTAAATAATAAAATAACAGATTTTAACCTTTTAGTTCATCTTAGAGGGAGCTGACTCGTGCATACGTCAGACTCCTTGGTCCATGTTTCAAGATGGGTCGGGTGGGTAGCCAACATTGCCAAAAACCCCTTGAGCCCTTTGCGTGGGCCAATCCCAGACAGTCCACCCCGATCGACAGTCGCGCCGAGGGTGTATAAAATAAAATTATGTAGAGTTAGGTCAGCTAGAGCAGAGAATGTTGCCAGGATGTTACAAAATCATCACCTTTCACTGCACCCCCATCAGCTACCAGGGGCTGAGTATGCGTGGTGGGTGACTCCTCAGTTGTAACCAAAAGCTGGGACCTTTTCCTTGGTCTCCGATCTTTCATCAGCACATCCTCAGTAGATGACTCATTACCGGGTAAAAATGATGGATCATCATTTTCTTCCCCCCACTGATTCCTTCACCGCCTCATCAGAATCCTCCTCACCCACATACAGGGTCTCCTCCCTCCCACTCTCCGTCACTCAGGTCTTGGAATAATAAGCAAGCTTATTTGGCATTCATCTATCTCTCGTATTATCCATTTGTCAAATTCAGCACTAGATTACCCAAAACTATTATAAAACCCGATTACTTACTCTCTGACAGCTGTCAAACTCACGTGCGGTAAATCCGACCCCTTTGGCGGTTCTAGGTATATATGCTCAGATTTCTTTTACTTGTGATCACACATTCAACAAAATTCACTGTATGTTCACTGGACCCATTTTAGGAAAAGTCATGAATTAAGAGCAGTAAGGATTTTATTTTAACAGAGATACAAGTGTTGGAAAAACCAAGCAAGTAAAAATTAACCCTCAGCGGTTTTAGTGTTAAATACATTTTTAGTACCTTATTTTTATTAGAATAAAACCCAAATGTGTCCTCAAACAGAGCATTAGTTTTTAAGGAGGAGTTGTTCCTCCAATCAGTGAGATTATTCATGGTCTAAAGGAATAATTACAAATATTTTACACATCAAATATCCATTGCAGTGACTAATGCAGTCGGAGCAATTGCTTCTTTAAGTCAGGGATTTCCAGGACTGAATCAACACAGCATGGGCCAATTTAATTTTACTTTCCTTCTAAAAAACATTTCCTATTTAAATAACATTTCATACAACCTTATACCTAAAAGAAATATTGGCACCGTTTAAAAACAGAATCAAAAGATTTGCAAATCTCATTAGCTTTAAATTATTTCCAAAAAGAACATAAACAACAGATGTTGAGACATTTTTATTGAGCAAATGTTAGCAATTTTTTTTTTTTTTAATAACAACAAACATTCTCACTACCCTTGTTGGCACTACATATTTAGTGCAGGTAATTGTGAAAAATAGTTTCTGCTATCTGATTCAAATTTTTGAGAAATAAACGCTGCATTTGTTCTTAGTACTCTGGTTGTATTTTAATTAAAAGTGAGTGGCACATAAATCACCAGTTCTGAACGTGAGAAATTAAAGCATCATGGCATGTGAACAGAAAATATAGTGTCTAAGAACTTCAGATGTGTGTTTCTGATCACGTATGGCAACTTGTTCTGGCATATATGAAGCAAAGAAGCAAAGGAAACCCAAACCATAATACTACCACCACATTTTAAATCCAGGAATACGGTTTTGCCCCAGACGTAATGCTTCTCATTGAAATTTCTACTTTGTTCCATTACTTTGTTTATTACAGTAATGTAGAAAAATCCAAAAGGTTCTCTATTTTTAACCATTTAGGGCAATTCTTTTAAGCGTCTGCTTGAGAATTGCATTCCCATTGTGAAATGAGGATTTCTCTGCAACTACATGGTCAATTTGAAAACCTATAGAGTCAGCCCTGTGTTCCCAGCAGGTCCTTGAGATCAAGTGATCAAAGTCTGCTGGTTGTTAAGCCAACACGGCTGAAAACCAGGGGTGGCAGAGCCATTGCAGCAGTGGCTCCTTCCCTCTGGCTCACTCCCTCTCAGCCTGAGATCTGTGGTCTCCATGATCTCTTTTAAAAAGCAGCTAAAAACATCTTTTTAAACTTGCTTTTACTTTGTTTTATTTTCTCTGTGTTATTGTGCTGTTTTATTGTTAAGCACTTTGTGATTTTTATCTTTAAAGTTGCTATATAAATAAATTTTTACTGTTTGGAAAAAAAAGAAAAGTAAATAAATGAAGATGGCACATAGCACAAAAAAAACATGTTTTAATTTTACTTTCAGGATGAATATTTCATGGTTCAGGTTTTATCCCCTAGTTTACTTTAATGTTTCACATTTCGGTCTTGTTTGATTTATGTGTTTTTTGGTATTTTAGTTCTCGTTCAGTTTCATTTCTTAGTTTCTTGTATTTAGGGTCATGTTCTGATTTCTGCTCATTAGTTCACCTTATCTAATTTGTTCATTCACTTCACCTGTGTCTCGTTAGTTCCTTAGCGTATTTAAGCCATATTTAAAGCCTGCACTTGGGTCCTCATGCCCACTGCTCTGACAGAATATGATTAGCCATTTGGAAAGATACAGCTGCAAACCCCTATCGAATCAAAGTGCAATATGTGAACACAAGTTTCAAACGAGGGCAGTTTGGCTTTTTCAGCTCCCAAAGTTCCCCAATTGGAGGACTTTAAAAAAGGTTGAAATACAACTTTGTTTTTAGGTATGTGCATATTTCTAAGTATATGCAAAGTTTTAATATGTTGGCATTTCCTTGTGAAACTGAACACTTCTACATGTCAGTTTTTCCTTTGCCTGTCTTCACAACCAATGCAGAATGTGCTGCTGCAGATTATCTGATTTTTATTCATCTAATGCATCTCATGCCAGAGACAAATTCAGTTTGAATTTTTTTTTAGAGATTTAATCATTTTAAATAAAATCAAATGTATTTTAATTACTTAAAAGTACTTAAAATAATATGTTTGTAGGTTGACACTATATAAATGGTATCAAATGAAGCTAAGACATGCATATAAATTTGTTATGAACTTCTGCAGAGTGAGCATGCCGTATAACTCTGCTACATTATTGATCCCTCTCCGCGAAGCCAGTTCCTGATGACCCTGCTCAGCCTTCAATTGACACTTCTGTGAAAGCTGCTCTAATTATTTAGTCTCCATTTGACCTCAGTGTGCAAATCAGAGCCAGGGGGATTGATTAGGTGCATCTGAGATATGCACGCTGGCCCAGGTGATGTAATGTTAGGCTATTAGCACTGATTGAGCAGAAATGAACCAGGAATCTAAGGATATACAGACACTATATTTCAGCAGATAAATGAGCGGATCCAGGTCTCTCCGGAGTCAGGGCATGCAGCGTTTACACGCCTCCCTGAATAAGACTGGTTTATTTTTATTTAACTTTCAGCAGTTAGAGGAAACATTTGGCTAGACTGCTGAAGTTTGTAGTGTGGATGATGAATATGTATCAAAAACTTTCAATAAATGTAAGAAGAGACAGAAAGTGAAGGAATGAAACCAGAGCTGGTGTCAGAAGATCGAAAGGAATGAAAGAAGGGGCCCTAAAATAATCAATAGCCCCATAGATCCAAAGTATTAAATTTCCAATTTCACATCCAGTTAAAGAGTGAAAAGTCTACAACTCCTTCACTCATGGGGTTGATTGAGCCCTGGGATATTTCAGGGCTGCATGCTGCCACCTTGTGGTAAATCATTGGAATATTTCCAATCGTAGTCCTGCATCTACCATAGATGAAGTGAAGCTTATGGCTGTGTTTTGTCAATAAAAGCATAAAACCTTCTTATGAAAACTTTTTCATTTACCTTTTTATTAAAACACAAAAGACATGCCAGATGATTAAAGTGAAACAATTGACTATTGCATGAACAAAAGAATTTAAATTCATCCAGCCATGTGATACCTATTTTACACATCAAACCCCAAAAGATTTTGTTTACTTCTGCTTTACAGAAAAAACGAATACACAACAAGATAACTGTAGATATGCAGCATCTTTTATAATCTATTACATCAATTTAAGTAACTTGACAGGTGTGACTGGTCATTTATTGCATTTAAAAAAAAAAGATTTTTCTGCTTTTTCTCTAAGCTACAAGGCGTTACCGTTTCATTTGTCTTTAATATATTTTGTTTATGTTTTGTGGTGAGTTCAGGAACAACAAGATACTTTATGATGATAACATTTCCCATTATGTGTCTTCAAGAAAAAAACATATCTGTACCCGGGCACTTAAAGTAAGAGAGAGCTGCAGCGAATTAAAAAAAGAAATTAATTTAAAAGCAAATTTAATCCACAATAAAATATAAATCTTTTTTTTTTCTTTATATGATTTTCTTCTGTTTAAAGAGGTAGGCATTAAGTAAGCTTTTGCTTTAGCCTACACCCCGTTTGGTTCATTTAGTTCATCTTGTTTATTCTGTGTACTTGCCTCCATTGGAGAAAAACACTAACCAACCAATAAACTCAATGAAAACCCAAACTTAATCTTAGCCCTGATTTAAATGAGTCAACAGTTTGTGCACGCTGCACATCTCTGGAAGTCTGTTCAACAGGCAGGGAGCTTATACACTGATAATTCACCTTGGCTGGTTCTGACCCTGAGAATACTGCGTAAACCTGTCCCTGATGACCTGAGGGGTCTGGATGCTTCATAACCAACCAGTAAGTCTGAGATGTATTCAGGCCTGAGACCATTCTGCACCAGGCACTGAAAGCAAAATGTCCCTGCAGTGGTTGTAGCAGAGGTGGGTTCATTTCCTTTTTGTTGCAACTTTATTCCTCCTAATAGATAGAACTAATTATCATCATATTTATTTAGTTTATTCATCATCTTCAGACAAGTTCACATTCAGCTAATCACAATCTGCACATATGTTTACTAATGTGATATAACTGTTAAGTAAGGATTTAAAAATGTGAACATGTTCATGGATCTAAAGTGTGGAAACTACTTAGTAACATGACAGCATCTATCTATTATGATTCAGTCTGAAACATATATGATTAAAAATAGAGTTTTGTCAGAAGTTAACACACAGTGAGAGGTAAAGAGTTGGTTTGCCACCTTGATTTGGCTTTCAAGCTGGATTTTTATAAAGAATGACCTTAGTTGCAGTAATTAAAATGAAATGTTAAACAAAGAGAATGACATGTTGGAATAATTTACGTGTGAGATTTCTTTCTTTTTCACAAGCATGTAAAGCTTTTTCAGTGTATTCAATATAGAAAATAAAATCACAAACCAATAAATGAAGCTTTTGAGTGAATCTATCAGGTTATTTTATGATATTCATCACCATGACCCCAACTGGGCTTCCCCAGTCAGCTGGGACACAAAGTTAAACTGTGCTATCTCTGCTTTGAGCAGTGATCGGTCTGATGTTGATGTTGTAAAATCACTGCAACAGCACATGGGCTGTCAGAGCTGACACACCTGAGATGACCTTACTCTTCTCTCTTCTCTCAGGACATTGGACTTTTAGGTGCACACATCTCTTGTGATTGCTCGCGGGGCTGGCTCCTGCGTGAGACTGTGACATGCAAAATAGTGCTGCATTTATGCATGAAAGGTCATGTGTTTTGTCCAAGCTGTTTGTCTGTTTATTTTTTTATTTATAGTTTTGTTTGTAGAAATCTATTGAGTGACATAAAAAAAGAAATTTAAATTCAAATAGAGTAAAAAAGACGCATTTAAATACAAAAAGGAAAAAAATTAAATAAATGAGACAAATTGCTGCTGCAAGTCTCTAAGAAAACAATAAAGGAAAAAGAAATAATGCAACAGATTACAATATTTAGTTTATTTATTTAATATTGAATTATCTCAAAGACTGGAAGAACCTTTAATGTGAATAGAAATATTCACCAGTTTAAATCTAAGCAAAATTGTCCGCACCATCATGATCCAACCAAAGTTGTTAAAAAAAAAAAAAGAGGCAAAAAAGTTTCATTGAAGATGAAAAAAATGAGCTGAACCTGAAAGGTTCCCCTGCAGTGTTTCAATAATTAAAGTTTTATGCAGTATTCGTCATCTTAAGATGAAACCTCACACGTGCAAAACCACAAAACTTCTAGCTTTGCATTTGTACTCCTGTCTTAAAATTTGGGGTAGCCATAAACTTAAATTCAAGCCTTGCTACACTCTGAGACACTCTGCATGTCCCCTTTTCACAGGAAAACGGTATTGTAGACAGTTATATCAACACCTTACCAGCATCTCTGATGTTTACCACAACTTTTAGATACTCATGATGCTGAACATCTGAGTTTTGCAATTTGACACGAGGCTTTTTCTTAGCATCCTTAAGTTTCTACATTGACTGATTTCAATCGGATCGGATAGATGAAAGATTTTCATGTTGCTACTGTCACCCATATGTGATGGTAAATGGTAAATAAACTTGTACTTATATAGGACTTTTCCAGTCAGCTTGACCACTCAAAGCGCTTTACACTACTTGTCACATTCAACCATTCACACACACACATACCCCGGCACATCGGGAGGTAACGTGGAGTTAAGTGTCTTGCCGAAGGACACTTCGACATGTAGTCAGGGAAAGCCAGCAATCGATCCACCAACCTTTCGGTTGGAAGATGACTGCTCTCACTTCTGAGCTACAACCGCCCGATTGTATATAAATCATATCTGGCTCTTTAAGTCCTGTGTGTATTTTTGGGCCTCTCTGCAGCCACAATTTGACACATGACAAAATGACACAATTACCAAAGATTTTGAATATACAGTATGAGTTGAGTGCTAAATATTGTGTGTGTGTGTGTGTATATACTTTGAAATGATGCAGCTGTGGCTCTAAACCTCTATTAACTCATAATTTAATATGTGAACATTATCTCTGCAAAGGCAACTGAAGGTGAAACACAACAAAGTGTGCAAAAATATCAGCTTTGAAATAGGTTAAAACTACTTGTAGTTACGGTAAATAGTCAAACTGAAACAGTTTAGGAACTAGTGGAACTCAGTTGGCAGAACATCAGTCCCCCAATGTGGGAGACTAGGGTTCGAATCCCCCAGGGGGATGAATATTAACACCTTCCAGTTGGGTCCTTAGCAAAACCCTTACTGCTACTTTGGATAAAAGCATTTGATAAATGACTGTAATGTAAAAATGCAAACAAAAGAAACAGCCTTTGGATGATAAGACCAGTACATGAAACTACATAAAAAACTGAACAGATGACTTCATTCATTACCTTTGGGTCAGTAAACTTGCCACATTAGGAGCATCCAAGTATTAACATGTATTTAAAGACATCCACCCATCAAAGAATGACTGTAAATTAAACATTCTCTATTCGTCTTCACCAGTGTGAGTGTAAGTGACAATCCACACATGCTGACGTGGTGTTCAATCTTCCATACAGCCACCAAGGGGCAGTGGAGGAACAAATTTCAAAAAGCAAAACATTTAGAAGTTGATCTGGCCTGGTTTAACATAGAAATGCCATAGTTTCAGAGATAGGTGGAATAGTCAAAACATTTACTCGAGTAAAAGTACTGTTGCTTTAGAAAAATATGACTCAAGTGCAGTAAAAAGTAGTTTTCCAAATAATTACTCAAGTAAAAGCAAAGAAAGTACCTAATGAAAAAACTACTCATGTACTTCCCGAGTAACATCAGATTTATTGTTTTTTCAAATTAAATATTAATAAAAATGTAAAAAAAATCTAAAATTAAGGTATCCACCACATTAAATAAAATGCTTCTTTTTTTTCCAGAACACCGTCTTCGGTCTGGCTGTGCTGGTCTTTCATAACAAAACTTTTCAGACAAGAGTAAAGGACACATGAGCAGCGTTTGCTGAATAACATTCGGTCTGTGTTACTCCCGTTTGCCATATACCACAAAGTGTTTTCTCAAATTCAAAGTTATGGGCATTAGCCTATGTGTTCAGAGTAGAGGGTGACACGTGAGTGGATTTTCACTCTACTCCCGTTAACTGTACCGTCCCAATCACGTGATTATTAGTGAAATTGACTCCCATCCTGTGAGAACCCCGCAGGAATCCTCAGACCCATGGGATTCCTGAAAAAATGTCGCCCTCTAGTACAGGCTACTTTAGCTGAGCTGCTTTAGTATTGAAATATTACATTACAGCAGTGAAATGCAGTGAGGTTCATGGCTGGTGAGGCCCTGTCTCCTCTGGAGTAAGATTTACAAATGTAAGAACTGAAAATAGCATCTTATTTCAATATTTATCCAACAGCATGCAACTACTGGTAACGCTTCATATCCCTTCAGCATTCCTCTTTCAGTTACACTCATACACCATGTTGGTGAGGGTGTGTGCCCCCTTGAGGCAGCAGGTGAGGCAGATTGCCTGTCTCACCTGCTGACTTTTCTCTGCACTTTATTGTACGATAAACATGAATTATTCTCTCACAACTACATTAAAGACATTACACAGACTGTAGAGAGTCCTGGCGTTAGTCTCAGCCAAAAACGTTAGGGACCGTATTTATTAATTTAACAGCGGGTTTCTTTATTGAGAGAGCGCATTGCTCTGATCTAAGGCTTTTTAATTAACTTTGGGGCCGTGAACGCAGCTTAGCGAGCGTAAAACACGAGCCCCACCCACTCATCTGTACGATCTGGCCGGAAAACACTGCTTGCTCGCTCTGTTCAGTGTGTATGTTTGTCAGTTGGGGGCAGTATGTAATGTACTGGTATATATATA
>JBAMHW010000016.1:4708257-4718874 GCA_037177495.1 Rhadinocentrus ornatus | reverse complement strand
ACTCCGCCCTGAGTTCCCATGGCAACTGGCACAGCTCTACCTGCAGATCCAGACCCACACAGAGTACATTCATGACAAGTTCATATTGGACCCATTTTTGGAAAATGTTTAGTTTGTTTTAAATTTTTTCAGAGTTTCTTAAAGTTTAAAAAGAAAAAGAAGTGTATTCTCTTTTTTGAAGTTACTGACAACTGACAGTTCTTTATTATGGTAAACATGAAACTACTGCTAACAGCTAATAAGCTAGGCTTAGCGCAAACAGTGAGGGAAAACATCCACCCATGGCCACGAAACAAAACTAAATAAACTACATAAAGCTCTAATATTTCAGAGGTATAGGTGCTGCTCTAGCCATTGTGCTACTTTTACCTAGGACTTATCTAGCTGTTGCCGTCTAATTTTAGTTTAGTGCTAACTGGCTTCTGGTGTTACTACCTGTTTAGCTGTTGTGGTGTGATATGTGCATGTTCAGATAAGACTTAAGCCTGCAGTGTAGCAAAATAAACCACTCAAATTCCTTGTCCCAAATTAAAAGAGAAAACCTCTCCTTTGTTGGCCAATTGACATTGCCACTATGCTTCTAGTTTCCAAAATCAACTGTAACTGGCCTTTTAATCCATTGTCATGAAATTCCAATACTGAGGATCTAGCATGGTATTATAGCCACGGTTTTTATCTGGGCTCAAATTTGTTAACATTTATTCAGTATGTCAGCTTCTGAGTTTATCCAAATATACTGTTGTGTGCCTCCTAAAGCTGCTTTGTACTGTTATGGTTATTTAATTAATACTCTGCAATACAAGAGTTCATCAGAATACACTATTCCAAGTCAAATATGTCATTTTTAAACATGAAGTAATCATTGCTGTTATGAAGGCAAGGTTTTATGGCAGAGATAATAAGAAAGGCTGTGAATAACTTAATTTAACGTTCTTATAGATCCACATTATTACTCAATGCTTACACAATCATGTCTCACATTTGGCAGAGTCTAACATTGATTAGTGACTTTAGCTTCCAGTTACAGTTACACTGTATCAATGAGACCAATGGTCTGCAAGAAAGCAAACTCTCTTCCTCCCTCCGTGCTGGCATGTTCAGTTTGTATGAATGCAATCAGCTAATGCACATAAAAAAGTATTCAGTTTAATCCAGGAGTGTGCCTGTCCTACAACAGTCTGGGTTAATGTTAAAAAGGATATTTGCTGCATGGCATGTATCTGCCCCCCTCATGCTTCCCTCCAATTCCATCAGCTCACATAAAATATTCATTATAAGAATATTTATAATCCTTGCAGCATTTAATATCCATAAAAGGTATTTGCTAATGCATCATCATTCTCAAACCTCAGGTGAATCTAAGTCTTATCTCCAAATATTGCCTCCATGCAAGTGCACAACAATCAAGGTAATACCATTTTGAAAATGTGAACAAATCAGAGCTGTTTTTATTTTAATCTCTGGCAGTAAGAAGATTACATGAAAACTGTTTACACCTACGTCTGGAGATTACTCGGAGTAACCAGAACATTCTCACTGCAGAAATTTCCATGTTGAGTTATTGAAATGATTTGACCAACTCTGAATATGTAATACTAAAACTATCTGCGCAGCCAAATCTCACTTTAGGCAAGTTATTAAATTAGTGTTAATGCTCAACAAAGAAACTGAACTGTTTCACTAAAAGAGAATTACAGAAAATCTCTTTGAAATTATTTGGAAAATGTGATGTTTGGTCTGTCCTCGTGTGCAGCATTATGGTCACCATATGCAGAGCTTCCAGTAAGAGAGCAATTGCGCCACAGTTTCAGCATTGTAAGGTCAGTTTATACTTCATAAGACAACACAGTAAATCCTTGTGCAAAGAAATGCTTTTAGTAGAGACATCCCTCAGAGTAAAGCCACGTCCTGCTATTCAAAATAAATCGCTGGAACAAACTGATTACATAAACAGCTAAAGGCAGGATGAACGGTAGATGCAGTCCGTTGGTAGCACAGAGCAGTTAAATCTGCAAGGAGTGCTTTGGCACCCTGGTCAACAGGTCCAGTTTATCAGCAAAAGCATTGCAGAAATTTATACCTGTTGAGTTTATTGCATGAAGCACTCATAGTTGATGCATTGCAAATGTTTCTTATCTTCATCAGTCATCCACTGGAATGAAAAAGACAAAAAGAAAAACCAGAAAATTAAGTATTCATTGTTCATTTCCATGATTGCACTTTTTAACCAAATCTAGTACAAAACTAAAATGAGGTGTGGCTAATTACCTTTTTAATATCCTTTTAGGATGAATGTACCTGTAATGAGAAATTCAGTCAGTACAAAGCATTCTGTCCTGTTACATCACATCATGCACAGATGCTCAGATTTAGCCTTCAGTAAATGACAAGCTCTAATTTTATCATCCCGTGGCTAATGCAAGTCACTGGTTTGTCCTTATCATCCTCAGCATGTATGAACTTTTAATAGTCCTGTCCAGCTACTGAGAGGGATTTTTTTAGCCTAATCCAAGTTAGCTGTAATTCAAGTACTTGGTCAAAGCTTGGGAGGCCTCTTCAGCCCTCCCTTCATGCTTGAAATGAGTGACAGAGGTAAACAATTTAAGTAGCAGGATTGTGCTTCAAATTTCAAGAAACCATGCACTGTCAGAGTAAGTAGGAGTTATGAATTTAGCTCATAAAGTGACTTAAAAGTTAAATCTGAAGTTGGATAAAATGACTCTTGTTGCCATTGCTGTGCCCCTTTGTGACACTGTTTGGCATCGTAACATTGAGTAAAGAACCATGCAAATATTATGTATGCCCCTAGGGAATGAAAAATCCTGAGAGGGTTGCTTTAATGATCCATATTCTTCTTTATTAAAGGCCAATATACTCATCAGCTGGCAGGACAATAGATTTTTGCAACGGATTTAGCTTTGTATCATCAGCATGGCCTCTGGCTGGTTTGCAGGCAACAGGTTTTAACCACACCTGGCACACTGCAAAGAGGTTTCCACAGTCAGTACTGAGATAAAAAATATAGTTAAAAGCTCTCAAAAGAGTCATTTAACAGATGATTTTAGAAAAAGAATAAAGTATGAGCCGATTTTTTTTGTTTCTGTGTTGCTAAATAGGGCACAGTGACATATAATGTGTTCTGCAGTGCATTTATATTCTTTTAGAGATTAAATGATAGGCTGCTGGACTTTATGGACTCGGTGAGGATTATGTTGGTGCACAATAAATAGAGGAGAGCCTGCATAGCAGGGGAGTGACATTAATCTAACTGAACACGAGTGTACCATTCTGGGTAGAAAGTAGGTGAAAATAGTATCAGGGCGTTGTGTAAAGCCCCTGGGTGGATTTATCCCAGGTTGACTCTTGAGGTGAGTGATGAGCTCAGGTGTCCTAACAGCAAGCCTCAGAGGACTGAGGGAAGGGACAGTTATGGGACAAGATTCCCTGCATGCAAGTTTTAAACCTCAGACTGAATTCACAATTTATTTTTTAAAAATAGTTTTTTTTTCTTTGTTTTTATTAATGATTTAAAAAAATGCTCAGAAGAGTGTAACTGTGAGTATTAAGTGAATAAAAAAAACAAATGAGCATTGGAATATTATTTTCTAATATTATAGCTCATAGGTTTTAAACTATCATTAGTGTATTATCAGGTTAATCAATGACAAAACACACAAAAATAAAAATAATTGTGTGGATAATTTCAATTTAAAATGTGCTTTGCTTTAAATAACTTGCAGTCACTGAAGAAAATGCTTTTTTTTATTTAATCACCTTTTACAAGTCAACGATCTCAAACAATACCTGTCAACAGAAAGAGCAGAGATGTGCCACATTGGCAGGGTTTTCCAACAAAGTCAAAACAGCTTCACACTTTACATGCAACTGTTACCCTCAGCAATGGCTATAGATAGCATCTCTATTATTATTATTTCATAACTAGGGCTTGTAAGGCCATGTTCATTGTAATGATCTGCTTATTATTCGCAAGAATGATATTGCAATACATTTCTGTTGGATCACTGTGATCAGCTGTGAGCCTATTAACTTAAACAAACATTGTAAAAATGTGCGTGACAACAGCCAATCAGTCGACTTTTTCCTGCTCCTGTCGACCTTTTTCTGTTCATTTTCTCTTTGAAAGTTGAGGGATAAGGTGGAGTTAGGCAAGCAGAATAACTGAACTTGAAGCTGAGGGTAGATGTCAGACATGACTTTGTTATCCTTTGAAGATTAGGTGAAGACTGCATGTGTTGCGGTCAATTGGGTGTCTCTGTGACGTGGACCATAGATTGATGCATTCATAAACCAGCAACACAATAAGTCTATTTAATCAGGTGCAGAAACACCACCCAAGTGATTATACTTGGGGGAGTTTGTACTGGAAAAAGAATTTTGTTGCACCTGTTGCTATAACAATAAAGTTTTCATTCATTCACACAGAAAGGATGAAAATGTGAGCACAGCCTGCCAGTATGGAACAAAATGGGCCTAGCCACCACTAGCAGTGCAGCCACACCACCAAAACAGCAGTCAAAGGCATCATCTTTTGCAGCCGTTGCACCATATAAGCAGCATTCAAAGAGAAGCAAAATTTCGCTTTGGGTTGACTTACGCTGAGGCTTTCAGGTGCTGCAACTTCAGAAGTCAGTTTGTCTATTTCGTATATTGTGTACTTCAGAAAACACTCAAGACTGTAAACTAGTTCAATATGTATTTTGATAATATTTTACATTCACTGTACTGAGTAAAAAATGTTTTTATATTTGTCTACATTCATCTTATTTAGTTAGCTCTTTTATTTATTTTGTATGTTAATAAAAGTTGAATAAATCTCTTGTTTCTTTAGTTTTCAGTACAGATGCTTTGAAACTGGCTGTATGAAACCAAATTGTGATATAAACTCAACAATCCCTAAAAAAAGAAAAGCACTACTGGGTAGAAAACCCACTTCCTTATTTGGCCTTCCCTTTTAGCTGGTTGATAACTACAAGTATATAAAGAAAATGTAATATGGTTTTCACAAGAATCTGACCAGTATGAGCTGCAGGTGAGGCAGCTTATGCTTCTTCTGTTTCTCAGTCCAGATCCTCAGGATGCATATTTTAGATTGAGTCAGATTAATGAACTTCCTCATCAAGTTATTTGCAAGCCTGTTAACAGGCTATATATTCGTTTCAGGTGTGTTAAAGTAGGGTTACCTCTAAAACATGCAGGTCAGTGGGTCCTAAGGACCAGGTATAAGAAATACAGCTCTGCATCACCTCCTCTCTTTGGTTCACTGCATATTCTGTTTACTTTCACATTGCAAGCAAACTTCACTGGGATTCACTTAGAAGTGAACTGAGACCCCAGTTTTCAAGTGGACCAGAGTTCACTTCTTTGGTCCCCACCAGACTGTAAATGGACATCATACTGCTCCAAACTAACTGTGCTGTCCCCAGATGTAGACCAGGGTTTGTTTAAAGCAGACCAGACGGTGCCGGTGTGAATGAATCTTTAGACTGGTGAGATCAGGGCTTAATTTTAACCGGATTTAGGATGTAGGAACGCGTTTCGACACCTCCGAAGTTGGATCCGAGACCTATTTTATTGGGTCAACAATCGCCTAAATAAAAAATACATATAAATGTTTGTTTCATGTTTAGAATAGTTTTCTGCTTTGTTACTGTATATTCCCTGTTGAGGTTACACAAAAAATCTTGTGTTTGCATAATTTAGAGGTATTCTAAGGTGAATTTTAGGCTACAGAAACGGAGGGAGGGCGAGGATCAGGTTACACTGGCATCAGTGATTATGAGATTGCAGTTAGCTTTCACTCAGACGGAAAACCTTTATAGTCCGAAGAATACTATTGCTATTGCTGTTTATAAAAGAAATGTTACGGTTTCGGCCTAGTTTTTATTATGTTTTATCTTTTTAAATTTGGCACCCAGTAAACGCTGATGTGGTGGTCATGTATTGTTTTTTGTTTTTTCGTCAGGGCAGCGTTCGGAAATGAAAACAAATATTGCCCTGTTATGCACACAGTGATGTTTGGATTTACTTAAAGGGGTTATTACCTTGGCCGTGTTTGTGTGTGTGTTCAGTTACTTCGAGCCCCCCTTTTGAGTCGCCGGAACCACCCCCCCTCTGCGTTCCGGGACCTCCCGTTTACAAATTAAGCACTGCTCCCAAGTGACCATGGAAATGATGTGATTAATATGTATTACAGGCCTCCACCTGACTATTTATTACCACCATGTGGGCGTGGAAAGGCGTTCCCTCATGTGTACCCGCTTTAGAGTTGATTCTGATTTATAAACGGAAACAGGCATAGGACAGGCGTTGACACTGTTTTATAAATCTGAAATTTGAATTGTGCAGCATTTCCTTTTTTGCAGAGCAGACGCTACCTGTAGTTTGCTTTGCTACGCACAGTTTTATAAATGAGGCCCCAGATGTTTTTTAAAATAACAGGAACTTATATCACTACATACATACGTATTCCAAAAGAAATCCAAACATGGACTGGACAATGTAAACAAGGGTGTTTTGAATATCGCATTTCAGAAATCCATGTAGATGTTTCAGATGTGATTATAACAATTATCTGATGACTCCTAACTATCTGAATTTGATAGTCAATGTAATAAACATTTCTCTCACCCAGCATAAAGTTAAAACAAATTATAAAACTAACAAACATGTCATTGCAGTGTAATTAGCTGAATACCCTTCTAATCTGTATGTTGATGGTTTTTCTTAAAGTAATTTCTCTATTTCTAGATGTTCACTCTCAAAGAAATGTTATTTTGTCCAATCAACTTTAAGGATAGCCATTGGGGCCATCTCTACAAATTTACTTGAAGTGTTGAATTGGTCACAGATGTGCTTTTCATAAAATTTGGTTTTCAAAACACTTTCTCTTTAACTTTTAGAATTTTGTCTTTCTGTCACAATCTTGGTACTTGGCATCCATAGATGATTCAGATCTCAGTTAAGAAAATAACTTTTAAAACCCTGCATCATTAGTTATAGAGAGAAAATATATAATCAGAAAAATATCCAGCACAGCCCGTAACCCAATAAGAAAATACTTTTTCAGAGTAACATAACCTTTCCTTTCCATAGTCAGAAAAAAAAAAAATGCTGTTTAGTTTTTGGTGCCTTTTCAATGCATTTAAAATGTTTTTAATAGAAAAGTTAAAAGAAATTCACCACAATCATAAAGTTTTTAATTTGATCTAAAGCAATAAAAACATTACTATAATTTTGATTCAAAAGCAGCACATAGGCTCAAATACAAAAAGGTCAAAAGGGGTTTTATATAGATTAATATAAAACTGAAGATGGTGATATTGGTGGGTAAAGAAAAATGGCTAAGGGTGGCCAGAGGCTGGAAATGCTGAGGTGAGGGCTGGCTGGGGTGGAAGTGAGGTTAGATGGATGCATGAGAGGCAGGCAGGAGGGAAAAGGACCAGAGTTGAGCATACTGGGGGTGCGGCAAGTAGGATGAATGTAGGCCAGGAAATGGCAGAAGAGGTACCTTTGAGTGACACAGGGCAAGCAGACTACAGGAAAAGGAAATCTGTAGCTCAAAAGAAATGTTACTCAAAAGGCAAAAACACAATGTGTCTGTTGACAAGTGTTCATTTGTAAGTAAAACAGAAAAACTGGAAGCAGCCACGATAGCAGGCTGGTACTATGTGAATGGAAAACGGGTGCATGCTAAATGGATGGTGAGAAGCAGAGGAGTTGGCAGATAATATTGAAAGGAGGTCAAGAGGAGAACTGGAAAGTGAGTAGGCTAATGCAATAGGAAGGAAGTGCAGAGATATCAATCCAGACAGTGGCTTACACAGGAGGACAAAGGTGGGGAAAACCACATAACCACATGGTAATTAACCAAGGACCATGGCCTAGAGATGTTGTTTAGACCAGAAATGAGTAACTCCAATCCTCAAAGGCCACAGTTTTTCAAATTTAGATGGTACCTTTTTCGAACACAGTGAATGAAATTGATCCAACAGCTTGTTGTCAAGTTCTGCACAATAACCGATTAACTTCAATCAGGTGTGTTGAAACAAAAATATCAATCAATCACATTTTATTTATAAAGCACTTTTCATACACAACTAGCACAAAGTGCTTTATATCATAAAAACAATGTTTGCATATTGAAAGATTATAAAATAATCAAAAGGCACACCTACGCTTTTTCTCTCTGTGCTGGCAAGAGATAATAATAATGTAATACATTGGCGATGTCATGCCATTTACCTCCAAGCCTGGACCGGGAGTCTATATAGGTAGGAGACCAGGTGATTATGATAAGTTGCAGGTGAGATCAAGATGGCTGAAACAGAGGGCTTCTGGGTGATGAAGTGCAGGAACCAGTGGTTAGTACTCAGGAGAAGTGGAGCGCACCCGAGAGGCGGGTGTAGGCATGACAGAGTCCTGCATTTGTGTCAACACCTTGTCTCTGACGTTTATATAGATCACACACTGATCAGGCTTAAGAAATAGCTTGCCTTAAATACTACAAAAAGCATCTATCTTTTTGTTTTAACTCCACTTCCTATCTTACCAGTGTGATGAGTCCCGATGTTATTCAGAAAGCTCCCATTGATATAGACATACAGTAAATGCATTACTGAACGTCATGCTAAGGATAACATGAGCAAAACGAACAATTCTTATCTAGCATCAATATGAAAAGTGGTTTTAATTTTGGTTTCAGTTAAAACAAAAATACAATTATCAGCATCTGACCACCAACCACTCTTACATACTGCATCTCCTGCTAATTTTGGGGGAAAGCAAACAATTACTCTTAACTGGATGAACATTAACCCCCCTAAAATGAAAAAAAATAAAATAAAATAAAATGTTTATATAATGGAATATTGACTGCTTAGTTGCAACGACAACAACCTTTATCTAGAAGAAATAGGCTTTGGTTGATAAATATTTGTTACTTTTTTTCCTCCAATGTATGTGTATCAGTTATGCCTGCAGCAGGTAATGTATAGCAATGTATAAGAATATGTGTATAAAGAGTATGTGAAGACATATGATGTGCATTTCAGGTCTTTCTATAGTCTATCTCAGGTTTTTGTTTAGTGACCACACTAAAAAACACTACAGTGGTAAAATTTCAGAACAGCATTATCCTCCTGTGAGAGAATAAGCTGCACTCTAGCAATATTCCTCAGTTGAAAGCCAGGTTTGATGTTAGCAGCACAGCTTATAATATATTTTTAAACATATACCACGATTTTAAGGTTGACCTCTGCCACAGTTCTTGAACTGTCTGTAATTTTGGATCTTAGCTCATGTCATTTTAGTTTCCTTTGAGTGAAATTTCATTAACAAAAGCAGAACTTAACTAACTTATGGCGCACAATGGCTGCATAAACATGTCCCAGACTTTAATGTGTCTGTACACCGCAACAAGAAAGTGAGCAGAAAGCTAAAGTGAGGAGAAATTGCAATGCACAAGGAACATCAAACTGTTAGCTGTCAGTTTTTATCCATATTACCTGTGTTATTCTGGTAGTGTTTTATGCCATACCTGATACCGCTGCAGACATTGCCGTTGTTGCTAAGCTACAAACAAAGTATTGTAACACATTGATAGTGATCTCTGGAGAGAACCTAGCAGAGCTCTAAGACAGATCCAAAGACTCTTGTCAACTAGTCCAGGCCAGAGTCCAGACTAAACATGTAGTGTGTTCCAATTCAGGGTCTGCACACTTCGAAGTGCGGATTCTTCGACCGCATATGTCATCGCAGTGCGCAAAGTACTGTCCCAGTTCACAGAATTTGAAGGACCCTCCGAATCCACCCTTCAAATCCGCAATTCGTTTGGCCCCAAACGAAGAATGCTCGTGAAGCATCCTTCGCGGCCTTTTTTCTCCCAGAATTCCCTGTGCACACAACAGTGGCAAATCAGCAACCGAACCCAGAATAGTACGTTTTAGATTTCAATTAAAAAAAATTTAATATATCCATCCATCCATCCATTATCTGCCGCTTATCCGGAGTTGGGTCCTGGGGGCAGCTGCCTAAGCAGGGAAACCCAGACTTCCCTCTCCCCGGCCACATTCACCAGCTCATCCGGAGGGATCCCGAGGCCTCCCAGGCCAGCCGAGAGATGTAGTCCATCCAGCGTGTCCTGGGTCTTCCCCGGGGCCTCTTTCCGGTGGGATGTGCTCGGAACACCTCACAAGGGAGGCGTCCAGGAGGCATCCTGACCAGATGCCCGAGCCACCTCATCTGGCTCCACTCGATGTGGAGGAGCAGCGACTCTACTCTGAGCTCCTCCCGAATCACGAGCTTCTCACCCTGTTTCTAAGGGAGAGACCGGCCACCCTGCGGATAAAACTCATTTCGGCCGCTTGTACTCTCAATCTCATTCTTTCGGTCACTACCCACAACTCGTGACCATAGGTGAGGGTAGGAATGTAGATCGACCGGTAAATAGAGAGCTTTGCCTTTAGGCTCAGCTTCTTCTTCACCATGACAGACCGATGCAGCGTCCGCATTGCTGCACACACGGCACCGATCCGCCTGTCGATCTCCCGCTCCATCCTTCCCTCACTCATGAACAAGACCCCGAGATACGTGAACTCC
>JBAMHW010000016.1:4687452-4706300 GCA_037177495.1 Rhadinocentrus ornatus | reverse complement strand
TGTGGTGTCATCTGCAAACTTGACAATGATGTTGGAATTATGTCCAGGTCTGCAGTCGTGAGTGAATAGGGAGTAGAATGAATATAGAGCAAGGCTAGATAAAGAATTGTTCTTTTCCTTGAAATATTTGGCATTGATCACACACACATTTGAAATACAGCCGTATTTTTTTTATTTGTGTACACGGTGGCACCAGTCCTGTCAAAGATGCTATATTTGACTTCCACATATCTGTCTCTGTTTTTAACTTAGGTAAAATCCTGCTTCTAGCAACTTTTAGAAATTGCTTCTTTTTGTGATTTTCTCAACAGAATTTTTGACCCCACACTTGTAAAAGGCTTCATTAGGAGAAGTTTATTAATGCTGTCAGAAAGAAGATACCTGAACCTATGCAGACATAAGAGCAAATTACTGTTTTAGTGAGGGGAGCAGAGAGTGATTGAACTAATTAAATAGCTCAGTGAGTCATTAATTAATGGATGTGTGGAAGACAGTCTCTAGATCTGTGGGGCTGTAGGAAGGAGAATCCGGTCAGCCCAGTCTCATGGCACACAACGGAAACTCAGTATGTTCCTGCAGGTAAAACAGTTGGCATTGTTAAATGATCTTTGCAACATGCATTTCCAAATAATGAACCTTGATGCAGACTTTTTTGAACCTGTAGAGATACTATGGGCACATTTACACCAGTCCTTTACACACATATTCTAGCTTGTTAGCTTAGAAAGTCCAGTATGATGGGGAGGTGTGAATGCGCAAAAAAAACCTGTGTGCATAAAATTAATGAACTGGTCTGCTTACAAACATAGGTCTTGGTCCGCTTCAAGTGAATTAAATGTAGGAAGCAGGCTACAACGTAAAGGGGATAGCGGGAACAGTGAGGGGCGTTATGGGTAAATGCAACCAAAACAAGCACGTTTAGGATAATAGACAGGAGAAATGTGTAGAAGCAGAAGGTTTTGCCACCTGGCACCTCTAAGTAACAAAAGGAGTGCCTCTGGGGTCAGTGTTAGGGCCACTCCTTTGTCCATAATGTTTTATGTAAAGTGGTTTGAATTGTCTTGTATATGAAATGAGCTATACAAATAAATCTGCCTTGTCTTGCCCTGCCCTGCCCTGTCCTGTCCTTCTTCTGCATCGGTTATGGCAGTAATTTAGTCCGATTTCAGAGAGCTTAGCTATTAGTCACTTGATGGAAGACGGAATATTACGACCGGAAATCATGGGGACAGTGTTAAGCAGAATAGCTGACATGAGGCCAGGGACAGAAACAAACCAGAGAAGAAGAGAATCAGAAAAGGAACAAAACAGCAGAAGAAGAATGAAGATGAGCACAACTGTATAAATTTGCAAGCTTTTGAAGAAAGACTTTATGCGTATTTTTAGAGCGTGTTGGGTGATTGGAATCAACTTTATAGTGGTAAATTACAGCTGCCAAATATTGTCTGAAACTGATGTTGGATCGCGGGATTGAACTTTGAACATAACACTTCCCACTAGTGGAGGAATATACTTAACAACCATAGCAACGAAGAACATGCATGGCAATATGAGGATGTCGACACATGACGTTTGAAATGGACGTTGCTGTTTACACACATAAGAGAGCATAAATGAGCCTTTATGCCTTGATCCGACTCAGGCTACATCCAACAGCTAAACATTATAAGAGTATAACAGATTTTTAGACTGTGATATTGTACCTTGCTATTTAGATTGAGAATATCTTAGCTTTTTAATGTGTTCATGATAGTTACCTTACTCGTTAAGCTATTTTTTTCATGTCCTCTTCATTTTTTTCAGTCATCTTCTTTCTTTCAGTCATCCTAAAATAATGTTACATGCACACACAATCCAATATAAAGGTGACCAGTTAGAGCTGATCTTTACTCTTGTGCATGCTTCTTTTTGAGTAGCTTTCAGCTTGTACACTAAAAGATTCTGAGTATTTATTTATTTTTTTTTAATGCAACTCTGTGCATTTGATGAATCAGCTATGGCTTATATTCAAAACATAAGTGCCAGTGTGTTGAGTAGCTGGCATGTGATGTGATGCGTAAAGTGAAGCTCAACTGTGAAGTGACAGTGCAGAGCAAAAGTTGTGTTGTGCGGTTTCTCAGCCTCAGGACACTGCAGGGCAATGATGGCTCCAAGAACTGACAAATCAAATGTCAGTGTGCCATCAACACAAGTCATAAAATCACATTCTTAAGGTCATAAAGTTACATCAATATACACCAAACTTTTCACCCTTTTTTTTAAAAATGATTTTTATTAATATTAGTTAGTTGATATTGGCAATAGCAGTGATTATTATGGCCTTAATCAGAGTGTAAAAATATCAATATCTGAATATGTGAAATTACTGGATTATTTCTCACAGCACTGACAAGGGTCATAACTTCTCAGTATCAGTTACAGATAAACATACACCTTCCTTCATGCAAAATATAAAATAATAGCTAATTTATGATAAGATAACATATAACCTACTTTATCGTCCCCTGGGGGAAATTTGTTTTGGGTGATAGTGTAAGGGGGCTGCAACACCATACAATCCAGCCCTGGGGCCTCATGCATAAAGTTGGCGTAGGTTTAAAAACCAAATACTTTTGGGATTTATGAAATACAAACTTGGCAGGAGAATGTTCCGACCTCCACGCAAACTTTGACCGTGGTGTACACACAAAATTTGGGAAAACGGGCAACTGCAAAACCAAAGGCACAGAATAAAATCAAGGAAATGATGAAGTGGAGAGTCTGCTGCCAACATTTACCAGTCAGTAAAGAGGTGGATTTCCTTTATTTATTTATTCTTACACAATCCTTTTGTAATTGATGTCCCAATTTCCTTCAAGACAGTCTCCATTTTACCCAACACCTTGGCCACATTGTTAAGAGTGGATCGTGTCATTCTGCCCCTGCAGGACTTCCTCTGAGGACACGGCTGCTGTGGTGCTGCGTGGACTCTCGCTGACCCAGCTCAAACACCCAGGAACTATAAAAAAAAAAATGTTTTAACACTAAATAAACTGCTACCGATCTCCAATCTCAGATTTATTCTATACATTAAAACAAAAGACTACTTTACCGGCATCATTACTGTCATTTAGCAGTCGCTTTTCTCCAAAACGATTTACTGCGGGCTGTAACGTCTTGCATAAGGCCCCAACTGAAAGGTGTTACTGCTCAAACCTGTGGGATTTAAACTTTGATCTCCCGCCTGGCAGATGGATGTTCTACCGACTGAGAAGTCCAGCCGCATGTTCCAATGCCTCTGGTGTGTCTTGGCTTCTGACAGCCTCTGTCAATTGCTGTCACTATTCTGCCTTTCTGACACCAGTAATGCCCACGTCGTGTCCAACAATTAAACATTTTTACGTTTTTCAACGCAGTCCATCAGGATCTCAGTCTTACAGCCCAAAAAATTCTGCTTCTTCCCTCTTTTTCCCTCCAGAGTCGTCATGCAAAAGAAGTGATTAATATTTATTACAGGCGTCCACCTGACCATTCATAACCCCCATGTGGGCGTGGGAAGGCGTTCCCTCACATGCACCCGCTTTTTAGTCGATTCTGAATTTTAAATGGAAAGAGGTTTAGGACGTGCGCGTGCACGCTTTTATAAATCTGAAAGTTGAAGTGCACCGCATTTCCTTTTTGCGCCGCATGTGGATGGGGTAGTTGCTTTGCTACGCACAGTTTTATACATGAGGCCCCTGATCTATGACGTCCAACAGGTCCAAACAGACCTGCTTCTCCAGTTGCAAATAGAGAAATTTTAGGGCCCGGCCAATAAACATGTGTTTCCTGGTGTCGATGTGTGTTAGGGATGTGAATGGGGTCACTGTCCTCTCTCCGTCTTCTCTGTGCCTCCTCTTCCTTCTGTCTCTTCTTCTCTGTCCTGTCAGACTCTCCTGAAAGGGCAGCAGCTGAGTCTTCATCTTCTGTCTGCATCCTTGAGTACACTGTCAGACATATGCAGCTGATCAGCATTCATGTGATCAGTGATGTCCACCATCAAGTTTGACACCTGCTGAGTGCTGGAATAAAGTAGTAGTATTTAGTAGTGAGGTGAGAACAAAGAGATTTAGGTTCTACTATGATCTAATTATGAAGTCTCACCAGCTGGGGGAGTTCCACTCCCAGTAGTACATTTAAGATTAAGCTCAGGTTCGAATGATGCACTTATTCTTATAAAAAAAAAAGTCATATTTTATTAACAATTAATATCTATTAAACATAAAATTTACAAATACACCTGTAAAACCAGTCAGCCAGAGTTAAAAACCTAACCAATAGATTTTAATAAAACAGATTTCACCGGTGGATTGCAGCCCTGTTAACAAAAGGAAATTAATACATGCAAATAAAAAAAATTTAAAAAAAGAAGTTCAAAGCAAAACAAACCACAGCACATCCCTTGTTCAAACCAGGCTGCAACCATTATTACAGCCTGTCAGAATTATATCATGTAAACATGGATGTTTTAGGGGTCAGTATAAAAACCAGAAGCTGGTCGGCTAACCGCCTCCGGAGTGGGACAGCTGGTAGAGCTCCAAGCTGGCTAATGAAAACAAAACAGCGTCTGTCTGCATCGGACGTAGTGCCACTCCAATTTACGAGCACCTTCCGAACCAGGAACACTGAAGGGGCTGAGCTAACACACATGGCTTTCACCGCGACCATGATGGCCGGTGGACTGTCGCACAGCAGAGAACCAAAACAGGGTAATCAACCAGAAACTGCCATAGGCCCAACAGGCAAGAAAAAGATGATGGCATTTAAGTTTGCAGATTTATGCTCACATTCACGCCTAGAGAATTTAGAGTGACCAATTAACCTAACATGCATGTCTTAGGAATGTGGGAAAAAGCCGGAGTACCCGGAGAGAACCGACGCATACTCGGGAAGAACATGCAAACTAGAAAGAGTGTGAGCGTGAATGGTTGTTTGTCTCTCTATGTTGGCCCTGCGATGGACTGGTGACCTGTCCATGGTGTACCCTGCTTTTCACCAGCTAAAATGCTGGATTAGGCTCCAATGGATGAAGCGGTACAGAAAATGAATCAATGAACAATTGCAAATTTAGCAAAGTTGCACGGCCATAACAGCCACACCAACTGCTGGCATACAGTCAAGCAACCAAGTACGCAAACAGACGGTAAACTCCTGCCCAGATATAAAGGCACTCTGCTATGCCCAGAAATCAGTGCCATATGAGCCAAACCTTGGGGATGCAGTGTGGAGGAAGCAAATCCTATTGCACCACATTAGTATTTGTGTGTCCTTGTCATTGGCTTTGTAACATAGACTCTACAGCTGCTTGTTGCTGCTCCAGTTAGCAGGCGGCAACTCTGACTTCTTATCACTGCTGCGAACTCGTCTCCAGCCCCGATACACCTGTATCCATTCTTTATCAATTCCCAATGAACAAAACACACAACTGTGTCTTGTAGCTGATGCTGCCTGCAACACAGGTGTATAACACCTGTAAGCTAGCCATGTTTCCATCTTTATTGCACAACCCTAAATCCATACCAGACAGGTCCTGCAGGATTCTGTATGCCTATGATTATTCAGCCCGATTATTTTTATAGCTGTTTTCATTATCTTTGTGAGTCTGGAATGAGACTTGACTGTTAAGCTTGTTACATAGTCTGTGAAAAGGTTCTTCTTGGAGCCACACTAACACGTTTTGGTTCGGTCAATTCATACTCCACGAGAAGCTTAGTCTGCGATGGGGTGGGGATTACTACTACTGTGTGTTTATGTGCAATGAACAATTTACCCGGTGATTTTATACTTAATGAGACGTTTGGTCTGTGGCAGGGCGGGGGCTGAGCAGACAGTGGCATCCATCTCTTTATTTACCGCATGTTGTATTCATTTTCGTACTTTTTTACCACCTTGATCAGCTGTTAAAGTTATCTGTTCAGCCTCACATCATCGGAAATGCAACAGCTTTCTACCTCATGCCTTTCTTCATTATCCACACCCACCTCAACTGTCCTTTATTTTCTTGATTACACAATACGTCTCGTAGCTGCACAAGAAGAAATTTCTGCTCGGCTGATGCATCAAAAACAAGCCACAGGATGTCCCCAACCATGTTTGCGAGAACAGAATTTCATATAATTTGAAGTAATTTTGTTCTCGTGGCCTTTAATGCACCAAACCATGCAGCCACACAGTATCTGATGATGCTACCAAGAACAGCATTATAAAAAATGATCTCAGGTCGATGAACAAGGATTTCATGTGTCCAGATGCTCACATTTTTCATCCAGTGAATACTGGTACATAGCCAATAAATTGCAGTATATATCAATTGAAACGCAGCCTTTTAACCTTTTTCACATTTCTAATACTTGTATAAATGACGAGATACAGTATAACATACATGGATCCCCAATTTTTTGATGAAACCATGATCTATTATAATTGGGTATGCCAGAGTTCCTAAAACTTTAAATTGACAAGTTGCTATTTTTGCTTGCAGTAAGTAGAAACCAGAGTAGGGATGCACTAAACTTAACAGGGTCTTATTTTAACTTATCACCAACATGCACTTTCTGTCTTTTACACCAACTCTGACGTCAAAGGAAGTATTTGGACTTGAGCATTGATGCATATGCAATCATCCTGTCTATAGTATTAATCTTTAAAACATTGCTGTCCTCTAAGTGGCAACAATGTTATGTATTCCTATTTTAAAAGCAACGTTTCTTGCTGTAGATTAAGCCGATATAAATATAAATTAGTTATGTATACATCACTATTATAATTTGAATAATTAAGTGTTTTATTGTGCATGAGCTCATATTACAAAACTTTTACATATTTAACTGCAAGGAGTCTCTTGTCAGCATCTAGAAATGAGGACATGGAGCAAGATCTAAAAGCCTGCATTGCACCAAGTTAGGTAACATCAAAGAAAATATTTATACCCATGCCCACATTGGCACAATTTCAAAGATCTAGATTTTTTTACTTCATAATTTACTAACCCCACCAGGCATTTCAGATACTGGAGGTCAAACCGATGTTGCCAATACTTTTAGAATTATGAGACACACTCGTATCTGAAACATTAGAGTGCTGTTGCTGTTTTTAGTCTGTATCCTCCAGGAGCTGGCCTTGCTGCATGGCTGAATAGAACATGCACTGCTTCCTCCTGACTACATAGATTTGTCAGGGATTTTATAAATAGCTCAGCAGCACGTGTCTGCTGCATACTGCAGACTAAGAATGTAGCTCTCAAGAGCAATGGAGATGGTTATTTGTCAAAACAGAGGAGGAGAGATGAGAGGAGAAGACAAAAAAGCAAGAGGGAGATATTTGTTATGTTATTAACAGCATACTACACACAAAGCAAACTCATCAATATGCCCACATCTCCTCCCGTCAACATCGCCTATGAACTTTGCCCTCTGAGAATAGCACATATGAATATTACCATAATAGATTTGTTAAAGGTTGGTTTGCATTTACAGTAGGAACAGATAATGATATCCAAAGTACCCACATCTTAATTGGCATTTTATGTAAAATAAATTCGGAGCATCTTCAGCTCTATCAAGTAGTCTCTCTCCCTCTTTTTCTCTCTTTTAATCACTCATAGAGGGGATGCCCCCTCCTATGTTTAGTCTTGTCTGGCATCAAAATGTGTATTGAGAGCTATGGGATTACTAAATTATTTATTTTATTTTTATTTATAGAAGCAAGACTTGTACCCTGGCCAGATTTGGAAAATGCATCCATGCAGCATTTTGCAAATTTTTTTTTCCTAAACCTAACCAAAATACTTGTACAGTAATACCTCGAGATACAAGTTTAATTTGTTCCGTGAACTTGCTCGTATCTCAATTTGCTCGTATCTTAAAGCAATTTTACCCATTTAAATTAATTGTAAACCCAATAATCCATTCTAGCTCACAAAATTCCACATTTCAGTTGTTTAATGTGTTTTGAATATAAAAAATGTACAGTACCTGTATTTATAAATGACAAATACTGTATAAAAACATACAGTATAGAAGAGAATGCTAAAAAATAAACTGGTTTTACTATAAAGTGTATTGATTACCTTGGAGATCTGACGACTTAAGCTAACGGAAGATGCGCACGGAGGTTGAAGGCGGAATAGACATGCGGAGGAGGAATAGGAGACGTGGGAAGCTGAGGCGGGGGAAACAGAGTTCGGTGGCGGCGGTTCGGATGCTCGTATCTCAAAAATGTGTTAGTATCTCAAGGCAAAAATTTGATCAAATCACAGCTCGTATCTCAAAATATTTGTATGTCAATGCATCGAATCTCGAGGTATCACTGTATTACCAATCCGAACTGTGACGCCAACAAAAAACAAATGCAAGGTAAACAATTTAAATGATAACAGTAACTAATTAAATTATGATAAAAAGTAATAAGTTTAATGCACAAAAAGGTGTCATCCCTTAATACAATGGGGAGAAAACATACTGTACTTATAACACCCAACATTACTTGGTGCAATAGATAAGCCTTTCTTATAATGGAACATAAACTTTTGTCTTATGAGTGAAATTCCTCAGACTTATACCACTGCTTCCAAAACAGCCTCGTTTGGTAGGTGGACCACGCATCCGTTAATGGACAAAGCGGTATAGATGGATGGATGGATGTACGTACACTTCCTTCCAATGCATCTGACAAAGATTCTGATTAAATCTCTGACGTGGCCAGAGTGTTGTAGACAAAGTCTATTTTTTCTCATATTTAAGAATTTGATTGGTAAAAAAATTACAGAATTATGGTAAAAGGGTATAACATATAGGAATTTTCTAAAAGACACCGGATCACTTATGGCTCACCAGAAAAAAGGAAAGAATGTACATTTCTGTTGGGAATTTCTTTGCTTTGGTAAAATTAGCATGGAATAATCCCACCATAATTATAGCACAGTTTGAGATGTAAATGATCACCCCAAACTAAATTTGATTTAGGTGCATGAAGAAATTATATCCCGATTTAAACTAAGGATGCTAAAGCTGCCTTAAACAGCTTTGAATTGTTTCCTTTAACCTTGTTTTTTTAACACTGAAGAATATCTAAACAACTTGAACTATAAAATGGCAGATCAGCTCCTTTGGTTTTGTGTTGTCAGTAAGGTTGTACTTTAGTCGTTTCAGTACACAGGAACATGTCTCTGGGTACACTAGCTAGCAGACAATGAAATGCTGAACAAATTCCTACTTGACTGAAGATCCACCCATAACATTTCTGAAGCCTCTGATCAATCTTCCTGAGCGGAAGCTGAGTTGACAACAGGGTAATTCTAAATGTAGCTTTTTTCTCGACGTCACAGAAAAGTGTTATGATTGTATCAACAGCTGAAGACAAACCAGAGTGAAGAGATTATTATTTTTTTTTAAATATTGTTTCCAAGTTCAGGAATGATTTTTCACTGCAGTTTTACTACACCAGTGCAGGATTTGCACTACAATACGCATTGGTGGTGCTTTTGTACAAACTGTGTGAGAAATGGATCTTAACAGGACTCTTTTATAACCTTTTTGAGAACTGACGTAAAACTCGCCCCTCACTAATGACTTGGTTTGGCTATATATCTATACTTAGTCTGCCAGTCTTGAATATCTGTTTGTTTCTATAAATAATTCTTTTAATTAACAAATAGAGTGCACCATGAGATTATGACTCATATACACTCTTCTAGTTTATTGCATCCGTTTTATAATTAAGGTCTGGTACATAACAGGGGTGTGAGGCACTGCGTCATCTCTGCTGCTCATCTGGAGGAATTGTTGAGATGTGGAGTGTTTTGAGAATTATAATTGTTGGTTTAGAAAAGCCTTTGAAAGAGCAGGTAAAGGCATCACTGAAACACAGTGAGGGAAACTGTGAATTTTATAGCTGGTGTTTCAATCTCATTTGAAAATAGATTTACTCCACTAACTTACCTCACACTCTTAATGGCAAACTAGCCCACCAAGCAATTTTCATTAATACACAATACCAGATACCTGATATACAATTAGCCCAGTGCCAAAAGAAATGCGCATGCCATTTCTCACACTCAGGGAGCTCATCAAAACATCCTGTCTCAAGTAAATAGAGAACACAAAGTGAAATTTCATGAAGCCTTGGAATTCATGTAGTGGATGAAGCTCATTAATACCAGCAAATAGCTTTCAGCTGGGTAATGAACTGTACGTTTCATGCAATGTTCCCAATTGAAGACCAGAGAATCAAAATAATCGACTGCTCTAATTCTTCTGCAGCAACAATATCACTCATGAGAAAGGGATGCCTCACTGGAAAACAGTGGATTTCCAATGTAGACTGTACCTAACTGCCTCAAAATCCAAGGAAACATTGTGTAAAGCTCGGTTTTATAGAAATTAGTTCCTTTTTTTGACATAATACATACTGAAGGCACTGACTGCAAAAAAAAGTCAAACTATAACAAATAACAAAAACACTGACAAATGGGACAATGGAACATTTTCTATTTAAGAATAAATCAAAAAATGTTGCTTTGTTCACTGATATTTCTGCTATGATAGATTTCTTTTTGCAGCCTAAATATATATTTTACTCACTGGGAGATCCTTTAACAGCTTATAGTTCACAGAAACTGCTTAAAAATAAAAAAATAAAAAAATCCAAAAAAATAATCAACTCCAGACCAATCATCCATGGAAGTCATTTTAGTGAGATAACAGTTAATTTAATGAACACCAACGATCCATGCACTAAAGATGTGTAATTTATAAACCCTTCTATTTGGTATAGCAGCCTAAAATGAATCCTGGGAGGTTACACTTTAACCCACATTCCTTATATAACAGTAACTTGGATATATTTTGGTGAACAGCTAAAATAAAATAGAATAGTAAATGTATCACTTTACATTTAAGAGCAAATTTCCAAAGGGGTTCCTTATTAGTTTTTAGTAATAAAAAAAAGAAAGAAAGAAAAAAAAAACAGGTTTGTCTTTTCAGCATAGCAGACCTATTTTTATAATAAATGTGTAGTCAGTGATGGAGCATCTTTATAACTTTGCCACATCTGGTGTGACCCATGTGTCCCAGAGGCACAAGAATGACAAACAGTACATGACAGCAGCAACATACAAATGAGTCAGGACAGAATGGGATGAGAGTATGGCTCATTTCAGTTTGTTGAAATCCCAGTTTGATAGAAGTCATTTGTTTTTTTGTTTGTTTCTAACACCACAAACAAATTTTTTTTAGACACAGTTAGGGGTGTCTGTAGAATATCAATATAAAATTATCTACCAATAGTATAACGTAAATAAATCCACATAAAATGTATTAATTCTGTTCTACTTGATCATTGTTCTGTTGACAAGGAGGAGGTCTATTAGATCGATGCAACATGAAATGAACTGCATAACATGTTGTTTTAATCAGAGAGGGGATGTATGATGCTGGTAAAATAATAAGAAATATCACTGCAGTCATTGTAAATTCTCAGCCCATGTAGAATTTGTCAGGAAGTCAAGCTGGATGAGAGGGATGTCGGAAGCTCCATTTTGAATGAAGCAAAGNNNTTTATTTTTTTGTTTTTTTATGAAACCGCACCTATTTTCCATAGCTAATCCTGTCTTGTTCAGTCAGTTTCCAATCCACTGTTGGTATCTTCCGCAAGGATGATCCAAAAATAAAAACCAATGTAAAAAATATAAATCTTAAAATCTACAGCAGACAACATAAATACTGCCAAAAGATCCCGTCTAACAGCAAAATGTGAAAGAACAATGTCTAAATGTCTAAAATTTATTTTTTGTGGTCTATAGCACAAAATAAACTGTTTTAAAGAATAAGTTCATATTTCCGGCGCAAATCCAGAGATTTATCTCATATTATTATATATCATTAAATTAGAGAGAACATTTAACACAAGTCATGTTTTCTTAAATATAACCAAGTGATGCCTTAACCTCACCAGTGGCACCTAAACCTAACCACATAATTGCTCATGCTAAAATCTAATCAGTCATTTTTAATATCTAAAGTTATATATCTAAAGTAAGATATGTAATGTGTTTGCATGTGTAACCCACTTCTGGGTATGTACACGTCGCTACCTAGGTTCGTAAGAGCTGAGAGGTAACGCAATAACCAGTATGACAGGTATGGTTAACAGGCATAACTTTAGTTTTTAACAAATTATTTATATCAGTGCAGATTCAATATACATGGGCCCTTTAACTGAAAATAAAAGAAAATATAAATAATCCGTTCAGGAATGTTCAATCCAAGGAATGTTCAGTTTTTGGAAACCAGTGAGAGTTCAAGTCAATATGTCAGGGATAGTCAAGTCAGGGGAAAATGTCTTAAGTCGTTTCCGTTGGTATCAATCAATGGGGCTGATCCGATCCTACCATAGGTTGGCCCGACGGATGGTCTGAGGGAAAAATGTCTATTTGGATTGGATAAATCTTGCTGACCCCTCGTACAGACTATTTGGTGTTGGGCTCTTCCTTCTAGCTGCTCCTGGAGGCTCCTCATTCCAGACTCATTTCCAGGGGTGACAGAGCTTTCTTTGTGTCTGCATCAAAATTGTGGAATGACCTGCCTCTACACATTGGAGCTGCTCACTCACTTTCTGGTTTTAAACCTCTGCTCAAAACACACTTCTTCACACTAGCATTTAAACATAGTCGAGCTTGACTTTTAAAGCATGTTTACAACAAAATGTTTACAAAAATTTATGTGGCAGAGCACTTCACCCCACTTAAAAAAAAAAGAAAACATGGGGCTCATTTGTACAAAGCAGGGGTATAAACTTTTAGGTTTGTCCGTTAGCATTAGCGTTAACATTAGCATTATCATTAGCTGCATCAACAGTAAAGCATGACTTTATATCATTCTATCATTCCAAGCCTAAAGCTTGACTTAAGTCGTGGAAAAGGGGCTGGCTTATTCCTGTGATGACGAAATCACAGGAGCAACTTAAAATCACGCGTCTGCGAGAGTTTACCCTTGTTGGCGGTTCTGCTGTGAGCAAAGGGCCCAGACGTAGAAACGCAACCGTCTTCAAAAGACAGGCTTTCAGGGAAGCTGACACTTCGGTCCAACACCAAGACACACGTTTTAACTTGCAAAAGTGCAATTTCCGGGTGATGACTCCTGTAAGCAGATTCTTGGTTAAATTAATTACAGCCTGGACTCTTTTTTACTGTGTGCATGGTGTTTTAACTTTAACTTTCAAAATATATTTTTTATGCAGAACCATAAAGTGAGAGCAGAATAATAATTACTGTGATTTTTTTCAGCAGGCCCTGCACAATGAAGACGAGATTAGGCTGCCTGTCCAAAAAGTCAGACTCCTACAGTGACTTCTCTGAGTTTCTGCCACCTGCCCATGAGACCACAGCCAGGTGTCTGAAGTGAGTCTGAAAAAACAAACATGCCTTCCTAACATTTGCTGTTATGTCGTAAGTCAACCTGCTAAGAACACATTTTATCATCTCAATTGTTCTGCAGATCTTTTGCATTTCGTATTACTCATTTTATGTTACTTTTTCCTCAACAAATCACGATTTATGTAGCACATTTGTTAAATGTAGCATAAATGTTCAACTGCATTTGATTACAACCTTGAAAGTTGTTTCTTATTTGAATTGTAATATTTGCAATGATTGCCAAATGAGAGTATTTTTAGAGTAACCTGGAAAGCTAATGAACTTCAACTGAGACACCTATGATAATGCTTTGAAAAAAGGGAAATGCATCCTTATTTAGCTTTAATGTTAAAAAGAATAACGTTTTACATGCTACCCACATGAGGAAAAAGGTAATGCATCTTTCATTTTAAAGACTGTTCCACACTTCCTAAATTTAAATAAAGGTCAGCACAAGTGCCATATTCTGTAAATGAAACCAGGTATTTTCGCACTTTGCAGGCGTGGGAGGAATAACCACTTTGAAGCGAAGACAAATTATACATTAAACTTAGCTGCCCATCAATAAAACATATCTTGTGTTAAAAATGCATGAAGCCACAGTAGTTTGACAGCTTAATCATGTAGGTTTGGCCGTCTCTCCAACAGATTATCAACGGATGAGGTTGTTCGATGGTCTGAGTCGTTTGATCACCTTCTCTCTCATAAATGTAAGTGATTTTTTTCCAAGTACAAAAAGAGTCTTAGCTGTACATGTTACATACAAATGGCTTAAAAAAACAAACAAAAACAAAAAAACTAGTGTAGCAGTAAAAATACTGTTTGTCCTTTCCTGTAAAGTTTCAAATTTCTTTACACAAGCAAAGTCAGTTGTCCCCCTTCAAGCCCATCTTATGCAATATTCTCATTTCTGGTTTGTGGAGGCTCCTTAACACATAATGAGTCACATACTAGTCTTTGACTTTCCCCTTGGACCAAAGAGATTCACCCACTCAGCCAAATAGGTCATGTGTTTATTTTCTGTCTTGCTAACAAGCAATATGACGTAGCTACTATGACCTTAGATTCACAGAACCAACAGATTTATAAGAACACAAATTAGGTCACATCTTTTTTATAAGAATCAGATTAAATTCAGTTTTCTCATATTTCTGTTAGTTATCATTAAATCATAGGAAGTTTTCCAGCTGTGGTTAAATATATTTTATTCCAACGGGTGGATATAGTTTATACTTTTTCTTTGTCATGGACTTGCAGGGTGTCGGTGCTAATACAGTTTCTTCTCACACAGTAATGACAATGGAAAGTGCTGTCGGATAGAGAAAAAGATCACTTTTTTTCTAAAGTGATGAGTAATGCTTCCTGTTCCAGTGCAAATGAACCTGCAAATAAAAACTGATATTTTCAGCTACTTACATCCCACGCTGACTGTGAAAATATAAATCCAGTTAATGTTTAGAATACAAATATTACATTTTATGGTAATGTGACATTAAACTGCGAATGAACTAGCACTCGGCAGGGACTTTTGAAAAAAAAAAATCTTAGACAGGGGTTCACTTGTTTCTCCAAGATTAGAAATTACACTGATAGCAAGAAACCGTGACTTTGTCTTAGACCTTAACATTTGAAACCCGAGGTCCCCAATGGGGGACTTTGAGAACGGATGGTGCGAAACTGGGCAACAAATGGCCATTTTGGAGACCTTTCTTGAACTGTCTGGCATCAAACCTCTCGAATTTTGTTTTGCTTTACATTATCACATGTGACCTTTGCAGAGATAACATTCACGTATTGTAGTATGATTTGATGGAAGCTTAGAGCTACAGCTGCATTATTCTCAAGGCTGAGTCATCTAAAAGTGTCTTTTAGCTTTTTAGAGAAGCCGGAAATGAATTTAGTTTTGTGCTATGTGCCATCTTCATTTATTGTTCACCAGTAACACACATACTGATATTTACAACACAATAAATGTCATGTGTTCTCTTTTCTATCAATCAAAAAGTATTTAAACAGACCTCATGATTGCAGTTGGAGGCAATAGAGGCAATATGATGGGACAATTAAAAAGTTTTTGATAAATAAATGCATATATAAACCAGTTATCCCTGAAATATGTTATAAAAATATATAAAAAACAAACAAACAAAAAAAAAACAGTTGTTGCCAAATACTGTATAAGACCTGCCTTTAAAAATGACCTCAGGCAAGTTGATTTTCACACCTGGAATTATTTTAGCAAGGATTAGTTCTGTCATATCGAACTCTCTATGCTCTGTTCTTTGTTGACCAGAATTCAAATCTTTAAAATTTTAGGACCATCTTCTTAAAATGACAATAGCAACATGTTTAAAACTGTATTTAAAAATGCAAGCCTCAATAACTGAACTTGAGGATTTTTTTTGTTTGTTTGTTTCCTTTTTTTGTATTTTTATTTTTTTGGGGGGGTTTATGACATAACAAACTTTGACACATAAGTAGCAGAAAAATAATGTTCCCCAGAGAAAGCACTAACTTTGATACGGAAGCAACCTTCAGCAGAAAGTCTGTGGTGCACCTGTGCATCTTGTTTCAACTGACCAAGCATAAAGAGGTCCACCACAGCATGTTCTTGACCACACAAACTCACAAAAACACACATACATTACATAAGCAATGACAAGACATTGGGACACAGTACCAGATGTTCCCTCAGAAGGATATTGCTTTCACGCTACCTTAATTTGACTGAGAAGGATGAATTGCACATGACACCTGAGTGCATGGAAGTGTATTTCTTCAAGCTGAGTCCTGGGAGATGCACACACCTACAGAACTCTGTAGAGCTGTCAAATGGCTGCTCTGCATGCTACAGCCATTCTGCTTCTACTTGTTGGATCTTAATTTGTCTGCTTGCAAATAAAATCACTCCTGGATCTCCACTGATCGCGAAAGCTGCCATCCATTGCATTTATTCCTTGGAGCTGAAAGTACTGAGGTACTTGCAACACGCTTTGGTCTCTGTGTATTTCTGGTTCATTAAACTGTAGAAGGTAGCTTAGCTCCCTTTGGGGTGAATATTCCTGCAAACCTTTTTATTCCCAGTCCTGGATTCTTGCCTCAACTAAGCTTTCAGCTATTCTTCTGTCAGCTTGACTGTTCTTTGATTCAGTTTTCTTCATCTACTCTTTAAAATGATTATGCTGTAAACTCTTATCCTCTCTGTTTTCCAATGTGCAGCAGGCAAAAGGAAAGTTCATGGTATTACAAGATTATCTAAATATATATATATATATATTTATATATATATAGTATATATATATTTTTTTCTATCCCTAAGTTCTTAAATAAAAGCATTTTATCTTTTCAATAAACTATGTCAGCTGTGTAAAACATTAACAGAGATAAAATGAGCTTCAACTGTGGAAAATAATTTATTTGAGGGCTTGTACAAATGATTAGTACAAACAAATAAGCTGTTCATTCAGCATGGTTAGGCACTTCAAACTCAAAACCACTAATTCTTCTCTATAAAAGTCGGGATGCTGTGATATAATCTTTTAATTTAGTTTTTATTTAATTTAACAGTAGACCAGTGTTTGTTCCTTGAGTGGCCCTGAGCTCATTTAGGCCTCCGTGTTGTTGTTTTCACATGAGTGTGTGTGTTTGTGTATGAGTAATGGAGCAGGCCCACAGCTCTTACCAGCATTGTCGGGTAAACTAAAATGAAAGTTTACCCGACAATGCCGTCAAAATGACAAGTTAGTGGAGTAAAAAGCTAAAATGAGAGTTGGGAAATAACATGTCAACATGACACAGGCTTATAGAAAAACAGGGTCTTCCTAGATTTACTTTAATACTAAACACATTTGCCCTCATCAGTGAAGATGAATGCTTAATAAAAAGAATTTAAAAATAGATTTTTTAGGTATTCTGTGGTTTATTTGTGTTCTACTCATGCAACCACTTCCTGATTCTTTGTACGTTATGCAATAGATAACGTCGACATGTGATGAGCGATGTTATCACATATATACTAATCTTTTAAAATAAGAGGGTTAAGAATACAGAAAAAGAAGTTATTTGATGCGGTTTGTGTTTGGTTTTACTTTTGTTGAATGTTTTTGCTTTTTCAGATGGCCTGGCTGCATTCCGGACATTTCTAAAGTCGGAGTTCAGTGATGAAAACATTGAGTTTTGGATGGCCTGCGAGGAGTATAAAAAGATCAAGAGCTCAACCAAGCTTGTGTCAAAAGCAAACAAGATATTTAAAGAGTTCATTGAGGTTCAGTCACCAAGAGAGGTTTGTTTGTGTTAATCTATTTTTTTCTAAATCGGTTGATAGTCTTTATGAATGAATTCTTCTATGACACTGGTCACCAATCTCTGCAATAAATACAGAAGTGGAATTTAACTTGACAAAAAGGCCTCAAATCTAGAAAGAAACAAGAGGAATTAAATTTTTCATGATATAAAATTTTCAATGTGTTTTAGAAATGGTTCAATATGAAAAACAATATATTTTTTAATGTTTGCAAAAGGATCGTTAAAGTTTTTGCATCAAACTTATCTGGAAAACTCTGTTTTTTTAAATAGATAAACATAAAAATAAATTTGTAAAAATAAGTAATTTTTTGTGAAATTGAATGACGTTTTGTTCTCAAATTTTCCATTACGCTTCACCTTTTCTAATGTGTGTAAAAGAAAATAAAGAAATGTAGAATAAAACAAGGATAGAAGCACAAGGTCTTCAAGCTTATGTTTTTTTTTGTGTTTTTTTCCTTGGATTCGATTAATTATTGACACTGACCAGTGTTTATAAATGCGTGTGGATGATTAAATATGTTGTTCTGAACCTCAGACTTATTGTCTGGGGGGTGCCCAGTCTGCTGCATCTGGGTGGGGTAGAGGGGTGGCTGGAGGGGTCGGGGTGGTCCGCCTGGGGCGTCCTCCATGGTGCATTGTGGGAGGGTCGTGTGTGGTGTGGCTGTGTGATGGTGGGTGTGAGTGGGGGGTTGTGTGGGGTGGGGGTTGGAGTGGGTGGAGGGTGGTTGGTTGGTGACGCCCTGGTTCCTGGGGTGGGCGGCTGGAGCATCAGGGTGGGTGCTGGCCCGCGCCGGTCGGATGTTTGGGGGTACCCGGTTCTCCTTGGCATGGTGCGGGCCCTCTGCCTTTGTTGGGGGGGGGATCTGTCCCCAGGCTCTTGGGGCCCTGGACCCTTCACTCGGGCCGCTTTGGATGGCCAGTCCCAGGCTGGCGGCTGCCAATCTTGGGCCTGGGCTACCCTGTTCTGCCTCTTGCCTCCGTATCTCACTCTGATAACTCCTTGTTCCTCTTCCTCTGCATGCTGACACAGTCACTGGGTCGTCCAGTGGGTTTATACACTAAGAGATCATTTTTCTTTTTTTTTCTGTGGGTTTGTGTCTGGTCAGTGTTGTGA
>JBAMHW010000016.1:4625328-4644425 GCA_037177495.1 Rhadinocentrus ornatus | reverse complement strand
AATTAACCTAACATGCATGTCTTTGGACGGTGGGAGGAAGCCGGAGAACCCGGAGAGAACCCACGCATACACGGGGATAACATGCAAACTCCTCACAGAAAGGCCACCAACCCCCACATTCATTAAAATAAAATAAATAAGATAAATACGTATGCGGCGAAGTAAGGTATCTCTGGGCTGCCCTGTTCTTCCTCAAGCCTCCGTAGAGGTGTGGTCGCATTTGCACGATGCATCTCATTTGCCGTGAGATCACGGTTTCTGCCCCCTCAAGCATGAGGCAGAAAGCGTCTCTGCTCCCTCCTCATCCTCTGTTTATAATGGATAGATCCTTTTTTAAAATCCTGATTTGAGTCAGATGTGCTCTTGTTCATGATTTTGAAGTTTTGCAAGGCTGTTGAAATTGGCAAAGCATATCATGCAGCTGCTTTGACTTACACATCATTCAGTGTTTGATAAGATTCCCTCCTTTTCTTAAAATAAAAAAACAGATCTTGCAGAGAAATTGTTCCATAATCCTCAAAAGTTGCTACTGTAAAACGTGCACTTGCATGAAAACCCAAATGTTACATGAATACACATTTTTATTCAGACTCGTAGGAAACTTTTTGTTACAAATATCTGATAAGTTTAGAAATATACTGTCTTAATTAAAGTGTAGCAACCTTTAACGTGCGTGTAAACTTATTTTCCTTCCTTGCATCCTGCACAAAGTTCCAGGATCTGTTGGTTGATTGAGACCTCAAAGCAAACAGGCATTCACATCAGAAAACCCACCCTTCCTCAGCGAGGCTCCTTACAGCCTGTACTGTACACATTCCAGTCTGATTGGCTTAGCTGTTGGCCCACAGCCCAAAGGGCGTCTGTATAAAACTCCCCATGTGCTGAAAGTCAGTCAGAGAGCAAAAGGAACTCGGAGACTCAGAGAAGCCAAAAAGGAAAACTGAATTCAATCTCAAGCACTGCGACTGAAAGCGCTGGAGAATGTGTAAAGGATTAGCTGCCTTACCTCAAACCTGCCTGGAAAGGTGAGACCTGCATCATTTCCTTATTTTTCCTCCAGTCTGGTCATATATGAATATTTTAATTTTCTGTTCCTAAAAGGTTTTAAAGAGTGGATTTGAATATCCTTTATCAAACTGTATCACCATATTTCTACCACTTAGTATTTAAATGAACAAAACTATTTTAAATATTTTTACTTTTAGTTTTTGTTTCGGTTTTAGAAATAAATTTCATAAGAAAAATGTTCGTTTTCTCTTGTTATGTCAGGTTTTATCCCACTCAGAGTTAGAGAGAAAATTGTGTCGCTCAAGCCTGAAAGGAGGTCAGGCAGGTTTCAGCACCTGTAAAGTCAATAGAAATGCATTTAAACACATTTTTATTGTGATTTTTAAAAAGCAACTTAGAGTGGAGATGTAATAGTTTTTCCTCTTGTTCAGACACTTTATTTAAAACATGTTTAAACCTAGATTTTGACAATAAATGAGTCAGCTGATATGCCTGTTTTTAGTTAAACATAGGCTGTCAAATGTCAAGAAAGTTTCAGCTGGGCTGATCATTACCTAACCAAGAGCTCAAACCAAGATTTTACATCTGCTTCTGCTTTTTTTTATCTCCAGGGCTAAGGAGATCAAGTCAAAATTAGGAGTTTTACTGCAAAAGCCGGAAAATGCCATCGACCTCATCATCCCCTACCCTGAGAAGACTGAGAAGAAGCCGGAGAAGCTGCAGAAGTGAGTGTTTTTTCCCTTAAGAGATGAGTGTGATGTGGGCAGTGATTGCCTGAGCGTTAACCAGATAACCGATGTTAGAGTGGGAGAACAGAGCCTCAAGCACTCACAAAATCTGCAGATCAAAAGAGATTAAACCTCTCCAGACACTGAGTGGGCTCAGATGTCAGAGTGAGATGGTACACAGCAGATAGAGAAGCATTACCTGGAAGGGACAGCTGGGAAATAAATTACGTTGATGTTTTTTTTCTTTTTTTCCTTTGGGATAACAGTGTTCACCTTTCTAAATTTTCTACCTAAAAGAAGTCCGATAGAGCAATGATTCCCGAGGTGGTCCCCCAAAAAACACAGGGTGTCCCCGAGGCTTTGATTATTCAGAACCATTGTGACTAATATCCAAACACTGTCCCTATTTTTAAGATAAAAATCTGAGGTTATATGTTTTTAATTAACTTTGGCTTTAGTGTAGTACAGGACTCAGCCAGAATACAGTATTGATGGTGAGGACCCCACTTTTTTGAAAGCATAAAATCAAGCATGGTATCAGCATGGAGTGGGGCAGGGGGTCCATGGGTTTTTAGTATTTGCATCCTGGGGGTACCCAAACAAGATAGGTTGGAAACCATTGCGACAGAGAACCATTAATATGCCACATGACATTACATTAATTTAGCAGACGCTTTTATCCAAAGCGACTTAAGGCGGATGTTTGTGTGGCGTCTGCGTGCAGCCGGCTTTGGCGTAGCTGACACTGGTGAGTTGCTTTCGCACTCAAGCGTAGGGGGTGCGCGTCGTTTTGGTGTCATGTTGCAGTTTCTTCTCCTAACCTGAAGGTGGCAGCAGGGGTGGTATCGGCCACCAGGTCAGAGATATTTTGATGATTAACTTCAGTTCGGTAGGTATTTTCTGTTTTAAAACAACCGTATGGTTCAGTGTCTTTATTAGTTTGTACAAGAAAATCAATAAATAATTCGATCAGCCTCTCATTAACTTGATCCACTGGTTGTTGTTTTTAGAAACACACAAATTCTGCCACGAGATCCATGTATCTGGCAACACGTGATCCCAAAATGACCAATCACAAGGGAGAACCACCGCGTAACTGTCTGCGTAGCAGGGGTGCACGTCACGTCTGGAAGAGGTGTGCGTCGAGCCTCTGCGGAGCTACGTCGAGCCAACGGCAGTTACGCAGACGCAGACAACGCGCAAGCATAAATCCGCCCTTACACTGCTTAGGCAGTAGCACTAAGGGTCTTGCCTAAGTACCCAACTGGAAGGCCACTTAAGGTCTATGGTTAAAACACACATTCTACAATTCACTTTGAGTAAAGCAGTTTTTTTGTTTTTTTACTTAAAAACCTGCTGGAAAGAGCCTGTGTGACTCATGTTGAGGCTACATTTTGGTCCGTTCTTTATTTTTCTTACATCATGTATTACCTCTTTGTTTAGATTGGTTCAACAGATTATAACAGATCATTGGAGCTGAAACCATCTTGCCTTGGCAGCTCAAAACAGAAATGAGTTAATATATCCATTATTAAATTGGATTCCTTTCATTTAAATGCCATTGTGCACATGTATGGACCTTCCACATGTCTCAACACTCTTCATCCACAGTGTGACATCCTTTTTAATTTTGGGCTTGGATTTAGACTTGTTTAACACGTTCAGGATGAGATGAGATGAGACGAGATGAGACGAGACAAGACGAGACGAGTTGACAACGTGTTGCAGTGAGACATGCAGCAGGTGATCTCACTGCTTGCGGACCAGTCGCTGCCTTTCCAGCTAAATGTACACATAAAAAACATTGTCGAGGCTTTGAAGCAACAACCGTGCAGGAGACAGAGATGCCGGATTGTTTCCGAAACAAGCCTCAACTTAAACATCAATAACTTGACTCTTTAAGCTTGTTCAAAGTCTCAGAGCTGTGTCTAAATGCTCCTCTTGATTGGTTAAATAAACATTGTGTACCAGAGACAATCCAATCTCAGGAAATGTTTTCCAGACTCAAATCAATAGGCAGAAGCTGAGATCAAAGGTTTGAGTCTCTCTGTAGATCTCCATGCATGAATCAAACGTGCACACTGACACGTAGGATATATGGCTCATCTTAGTAACTGTGGATTAACTGTTCACTTAGAAATAGGATGAATTTTTAACATCACACACTGATTCCAGCTGAAGCGGTTAAATTAAAATTTTGGGAACAGATTTGTTTCTTATTTTACTCTGTTGCCACCCAAGTTGTTGTTTAGTAGCTGCAATCTCTTTCTGCTGTTACCGTCGGATACCGTTTCTTTTGTTGTTGCCCCTGTATGCTGTTTCCGGCCACAGGACTTGACTTTAACGACAAAGTCTTTCAACTTTTGTAATACTTTAACTTTTCTTGCTGTAGCATGCCAAATGATCAGAATTTTTCTTTCTTTTTTACCACAGGCCGACTCCTGAAGAGGCTGCTCAATGGCGTGAGAGTCTGGACCGAGTCCTGAACAACAGCTGTAGGTCTTTCTTCTTTTACTTTGTCTTTTCTTGACCTTTTATAATCTAATTTCTTGAAAAACAAACGAACAATCCTACTTATCTGTGTCAGTAAGCGCTGGGTGCCTGAAAGCTAATCCTATTATACTGTAATTTTAAAATGTATTTTGGAATATTATTAACTAAACATGACATGTTCTGTTATTATTATCGCCATTAAGCTGTCAAGTATTCCATTTAACTATGTGTTATTGATTCTTTTTTTTTTCTAGTTCCTTTATTCTGACTTTTCTGCTTGCACGTTCATACAAACAACTTTCCTGTCTGGAACCCAAAACAAAATCCATTTTTCCTATTAAAGTAAAACCTCTTCTGTGCACTCTGTGTTGTATTGTGGGAAGAATAACAAAACAGTGAGGCTGCAAAGGGCATCATTATTTCATACTATTTAAACCAAGCGGTCCATGTTTTGTAACAGACCAGCCCGGCCAGTGCCAAATGGGAATGCATACCTCCCCTGATGCCTGGTTCTAATAAACGGGTACAACAAAAGCTACACAGTATGTGTGCTTGATGGTAGTTTAATTGGATGATTGATGAAATTATGATGAGGTTTTTTTTATTGCCTCATGAATGTGATTATAGTTAACGCTCTGCCTTGGCTGGCAGGACAAATGGCTCATAAACCATATGCATTTTTATATTTTAATTTAGATTAAGAGCTGTAAAGTCAACCTTTAAAACAAGGAAGATTAAAGTTTAACAAATTGTACAATGACTTTTTTTTCACTAAATTTCCCCCCAAAAGTTATATCTTAGTAAGTTATAACCTGGTAAGTTAACATGTCACAGGACAACATAAGGAGAGGAGAATTTGGAAGAGCTCGTGCACCTCGTCTTCTTCTAAACCCATCCTAAATGTCTTTCACAGTACTTTTAACCACAACTCCTCGTCATCCGCATGCTTACAGTGAGAAGTTAAAAAAAGTGTGACACTTCCACAGTTATATATATATTTAAAATACACATTTTGTTCTGAGACTTGGCACCAGAATTACTAAATACTGCAGTTATGTAAAGGCTTGCAATGCTAAGTTTAGATGCTGACAAATAAAAAATAAAAGAAATTAAGCAATCTGGAAGAGAGGAAAACACATTTACTATCAACCAACATAACAGAAACAAACCTCTTGCTCCACTGTTTACCTCCCAAATTGCTCAGAGAAGCTGAGAGCCAGCAGGACTGATGATTAACTCTAATGGTTAATGGTATTTAGTCATACGTGTAAACTCTCCTGCTAATAAGTCACTCATCTTGAACCTGTTCATTTAAACACGTACCAGCTGATCTGTGCACAAGAAACATTTTTCTATGAGGAGCTCAGTGGGTGGCAAAAGACCTTCCAAAGTGGCTCCTTCAGCTCAGTCCAGGCCAGAGATGTGTTTGTCTTGCGTTTGTACACTTGAATTAATGTGTGTATGCATCTGTGTGTGTATACCGGCCCTATAAAGGTTACGTGTGTTATGTTTACATCTCTAGGGAGAAGTCTAAATGATTCCACCAGGCTGATTTATTGGGTGGGGGGGCACTGTACCATGATTATTTATCTACATGAGATTCTGTATTAACAATATTCTTCGTGGCTTTTCCCTCATTAATTCTCATGGGAGTCTCAGTGAGTTATTTTCTCTCGTACATGGAACTGCCCCCCCCCCCCACACACACACACACACTCTCTCTCTCTCTCTTTTTCCTTCTTAAGATACAGATTGCATAATGTAACAGGAAGCACATAATGAATGAACTTGTACCTAATTTCCAAACTGACATCTGCAGTGTATAATTACATGCATTTTCTGATCCACTTTTTCATTTTTTTTAATGCAACTTAACAGTTGATTTAAACTTACTGCATCTAATTAAAACTGACATGGAAATCTAGTTGAATTCCGTTAACATGGAAGTAAGAACTATCAAAATTGTGCACTTATTTAAAAGCTCTTATGCAAAACCTGCTTGTCATCAGTGCCCGTGCATGTGCGTGTTTCATTTTGTGAGTCCTTGTACTGAACCTCTATAAAAAAAACAAGGGGGGGGGGCTGCAGCTTGATTGGTATTGCGTGTTATTTTGAGCCAAGCTAGCCATTCAGATTGAAGATAAAAGCCTGAGGCCGTAGCAGAGCTTATCATGTGTAGCACATGCTTGTTCAGACAATAGGAGCTTTCACAGACATTGTGTTAAATCACAATGGCCTTGACTGAAATGAGTGGCTGTTTTACTGAAGTGTTTAGTTCTGTGAAAACAAAAACTATTTAAAGATGTTTGTCCGTATTTGTTAGTAGATATTTAATTGAAAAATCTGTTTTTATTCCTATGTTTGTCAGTGAAGTTTTAAATATCTGGCTGGATATCTATTTATGATTCATAAGAATTGGTATTTATTTGCAAGTAAAGCATTCACTTTTATATTCATGCCTAATCTTAAAAAACGTTCTCAAACTTCACTCCAGTAGAATTTTCATCACAGTTTAGCAACAACAAATTTTCCTCCTCAGCGTCTAATTTTCCCAAACTTATCCTTATCTTTATCCTTTTCTGAGATATTTGCCAGTTGAATGAAATAATAGCCACAATGCTCCACAGTGGGTTTTTCATCCATCCATCCATCCATCCACTGACTGTCGCTTATTCCAGAGTCGGGTTGCTGGGGCAGCAGCCTAAGCAGGGAAACCCAGACTTCCCTCTCCCCTCCACATTCATCAGCTCATCCAGGGAGATCCCGAGGCAATCCCAGGCCAACCAAGGGATGTAGTCCGTCCAGCGTGTCCTGGGTCTTCCCCGGGGCCTCTTTCCGATGGGACGTGCCCAGAACACCTCACCAGGAAGGCGTCCAGGAGGCATCCTGACCAGATGCCCGAGCCACCTCATCTGGTTCCTCTTGATCAGCGACTCTACTCTGAGCCCCTCCCAGATCACCAAGCTTCTCATCCTATCTCTAAGGGAGAGCCCTGAGAAAACTAATTTCAGCCGCTTGTATTCGCGATCTCGTTCTTTCGGTCACTACCCACAGCTCGTGACCGTAGGTGAGGGTAGAAACGTAGATCGACCGGTAAATCGAGAGCTTTGTCTTTTGGCTCAGCTCCCTCTTCACCACAACAGAGTCCGTATCACTGCAGATGCAACACCGATCCGCCTGTCGATCTCCCGCCCCATCTTTCCCTCACTCGTGAACAAGACCCGAGAAACGGGAACTCTTCCACTTAGGGCAGGACCCCATTGCCGTCCTGGACAAAGCACTTCACCCTTTTCTGGCTGAGGACCATGGTCTTGGATTTGGAGGAGCTGATTTTCATCCCAGCTACTTCACACTCTGCTGTGAATCGCTCCAGTGACAGCTGAAGGTCACGGTCCGATGAAGCGAACAGAACCACATCATCCACAAAGAGCAGAGACCAAATCCTGAGGCCACCAAACTGGATCCCCTCAACACGTCGGCTGTGCCTAGAAATTCTGTCCATAAAAGTAATGAACAGAATCTGTGACAAAGGGCAGCCTTGGCGGAGTCCAACCCTCACCGGAAATTATTCAGATTTACCTCTGGCAATGCGGACCAAGCTCTGACACCAGTCGTACAGGGACCAGACACCTCGAACAATTGGGTCCGGCCATCCATACTCCAGGAGTACCCCCAACAGGAGTCCCAGGGGGACACGGTCAAACACCTTCTAGTTACTAGTTACTTATCGAAATAAGTTAACTGCTTTCGTAGCAGAGTAACAGTGATATAAGAATAACTAATTACTTGGGACAGTAATTATTTCCTTACTTTTTCTTTTTTCTTTTGATCTTCAAATAAGTTTCCTTTTAACTGCAATGTATATCCACCTGCATTTTCATTTATTCATAAGAAAACTGAATATTAGATCTGACTATGAATGAAATGGAAACTTAATGGAATAAAGTACTAAACAGAAAAAACATCAACATTAATCTCAGGCTGCTTGGATGTCGTGTCTCCGTATCCTTCTCAGAGGTGCTTCTAGGTGCTTCCAGCCAACATGGAGAAACTCTTTCTTTCTGGTCTAATGGACATCTCTCATTACCTTCTTATTTTTTATCTCCGTGAGGAAAAAGTGATGTTTTTGATGACATTTTACTTTTCCTCCATCAATAATCCCTCCTTTTCCCCTCAGTGTGAGTTATAGTAAAGCTGTTACTGCTGATCAAACTTCAGGTATATGAGAAATAACCCATCTAGAATACAGTTCTCTCAGTCTCTTAATTAAGTCTTAAATCTTTTTTGTCCGTGTGCTTCAGCTACGCTGAATCTGACATTCTGCTCACATTTCTGCAAGCCATTTTCAAGGGTTGCGGATGTTTATACTTGAGCTCACTTCTGCTTTTAACTTTTAGATAATTATTTGCTGTGTTGGTGTATATCTTCTAACACATCCATCCATCTCTCTTGTGATCAGATGGACTGGCTACTTTCCGCAGCTTCCTGCAGTCCGAGTTCAGTGATGAGAACGTTGAGTTCTGGAGGGCCTGTGAGGACTTCAAGAAGATCAAGAACTCTGTGAAGATGGCTGCCAAGGCCAAGAAAATCTATGAAGACTTCATTCAGTCTGAGGGACCCAGAGAGGTCAGAAACTCCAGTGACTTCCCTCTTTCACAACTTCACGAGGAATCTTGATAACTAATTTTTGAGTTAATCATGTAGTTTGCACCACCTAACAGGCACCAGTGTTTCACTTCTGTAATATGAAATCATGCTCACTGAGGATGGTTTGCATATTAGTTTGCTGCAGACTCTTTGAATAATGTGCAGCTTACAGGACTACTGCAGGCCTCTCAGCTTTAAAATATTAATGTACGTCTAAGTTTGATGAATGTGGGGATATGACTTCCTATTCCTTAACAAGATCTGTTCCACAGTATAAATTATCTAAGGATGGTTTTACAAAGTCTTTTTGATTCTCCAGTCAATAAAACCTAGAAACTAGTATCATTTAATCAAATATTGTGACCAATTTCCAAATAAACGTGTGAGGCTTTTTTATGTCAGTCAAATCCAACATGATTAAATATTTAAAAACATTTTAAAAAGATATTCTCCAACGCATGAAGTTAAAGCTGCTTTCCTGCTTTCAAAACAAAGTAATCTCCTGAAACACTGGACTTTGTTATTATTTTTTTTGTTTCTTTTTTAAAGCCTAAAAAATTTAAATAAGTTGTGAAATATGAAGCATCAAAATAAAATTCTGTGTAAGTCCTTTTCTCCTGACTCATCATCATCCTCATCTTTCTGTTTTCTTCTTCATCCCTCTGAGTTGCCTCTGACAGCAGGTCTTTCTGTCAACAGGTGAACATTGATCACTTTACCAAGGATGTGACCCTCAGGAACCTGGTGGATCTCTCCCCTGCTACCTTTGATCTGGCCCAGAAGAGGATTTTTGCCCTGATGGAAAAGGACTCCTTCGGCCGTTTCCTCCGGTCTGAGCAGTACCAGGACCTCCTGGTCAACTAAGCCTATAAGCAGGAGTCTGGGGAGCTGGAGCGGGGTGGTGGGGAGGTTTCAAATAGCAGCTAAAACAATCTAAAACAAATGATGATTTTCAAATTAACTAAAGCCAATAAACTTCCATTGTGTAAGACAGCTTGAAGACTTTCATTTTGCAAAATCCAAATTAAACTAAATTTAAAGATTAAAAAAATCTAATTCAGCTAAAGTGAAAAACTGCATTTTGAAATAGCCCCATCGCCCCACCTAACACACATATTTCTATCTAAATTAGGACCATTGAAAACATTAATTCCCAAAATTCTTCCTTATTAAAGCTCCCCCGGAATAATTTAATTTGTGAATTAAAATGTCCTTAATAAATAAAAGATTTAACAAGTATAAAGGTAAAAGTATGGAAACACACTAGGCCACAAAGTCAGCTCTTTAACTACTGGGTGCAAAAACAGAGTGTCCCCTGAAAACATGACTTTACACATAATTGTGGTTCAGAGTGTTTGAGATTTGGACAGATCTGTGTAAAAGCTGACAGGCATGCATTTTGTAGCAACTATCAAGAATTCCTCTCACAGTCAGACTAGAAACAGTACCAGCCAAAGAGGAGCTTTGAGATTTGTGCTTCTTTGTGAAAGAAGAAGAGGTTTGCTAGTTTTTTTTTTGGCCTTGTCCAATTTGTCCACCTCTGTTTTATTTTCTTTGGTGTAGAAACTATCCCAAGTAGATCAATTAAAAGCTCTAGTGAGTTTTAAAAAGCTGGATCACGGACGCAGCGGAGTCTGTTACATACCACTACAGGGTGAAGGTAGTGTCAATATCACAACTTTTTGATGTAAAAAAGTCTTATGTCAGGGCTGTTTGCACCAGAGATCCATTCATGCCCCCCGAGGGAATCAAATTTATAATATTTTGACAATATTAGAACCTAGTAAACTTCTACTCAATATCATAGCCCATTCTTACTCATTTCCAAATACAAAACATGCCTCAATCTACATTTGTTTGTAACACATTTAAGGTAATCTTGCCAAAAATATTGTTGGTCTTCTCCAGTGAAAGGCATTAGAGTGTTGTAGATAACTAAATGTAAGATTGGCTGTTATGCAGTTTGTGTTTTTTCAAAGAATATTCAAATTTATTATTTCTCATAACTACAGAAGAAGCTTTAGTTACAACATAGGCAGCGGAATCAGTGGATTCTCTTAAAAACTTTCAGCTTCTACCAAATATTTTGTCCTTTTTTTTAATTAAAGAATCTAATAGGAGACTTGTATCAAAGCAGCAATCAAACGTTCTCTCATTCACTTTCTCTCTCTTAGATAAATACAAAATATCTGGATTTTTGATTGAAATTAATCCCATGGGAGCCATTCCTGAGAACAGTGCTGAATAGTTGGCTCAGTGGCATAGCTCCATGGCTACCACTAAACTGCAAGTTGCTAAGATGGGAAAATCAAGTAGGAGGGAATCTCAGAACAAGGAGTAAACAGTGCCTTGTCTTTATACAAAGAGAGCTTATTTCCCATGTGATAATACTAAAGTTATACGTATGCATGCAGAATCCCTAAAAAGGTCTAGACAAAAACATGGGAGACAGAACTTGAATGAATGCAGCACTTGACAATCTCCTCTTGTTGTGGAGAATCATCCAATTATTGGCTTTTAATTACTAATCATGCAACACATGCATAACATTTGAAATAAACATTTATAAATCTATGGGAGCATTAATATAAAAATCACTCCTCACCAAACTTCTGATGTTCCTTTGCACGATTACTATTTGCAATTTCAACCACCAGTTATTAATCGCCCTTCTGTACTGTGTGAAAACACCATCTTATGCTTGGCTGAAACATAAACAGATGTAATGCAGACATCGGTGTTCGGGTGCAATGTTTAACTGTCCAATGCAAACATTTGGCTGAATGTAGTTGAAAGTAGCAATCTTTGAGTGTGATATATTTACTCTCTCCTGATATTCTTCTATTTAGCAAAAACATTGTGTTTAACCAACTCAAATATTATCTATATTCAGCATTTTAAGTCCTTATTGTTCCCTAAAGTGCAAACATAACACAGCATTTTTTTTTCATCACTTTTAAATTTTTTCATTGAATTTCTGATTGTATTGATTTCAAAAGTAACAAATTTGCAAAAATCTTTTTATTTCAGCTTTGAACGGCATTGCCAAGGGTTTATTGTGGCACAGATTGACCAGTCTGATGCCATTACCTGAAATGTAACAAGTGATTGCAGGAAAATCTGCATCACCCAAAAACAAACCAAAGAAATCAATAAGGGCTTGAAGAGTGCTGAGTATGCATTAATGAATGTAGCCTTGCATGTACGAATTGTAGTGGATCACATAAAAATATATATGCATACAATTCCTGAAGATGTATTTATTTATATGTGTAAATATCTAAGTTATTCTCAAATAACAGCAATGGAATTCACGAGTCTTTGAATGGAGAGCTGGAAACAACTCACTCAGGATCTTTTCATTGTTATAAAAGACAAAACATTCGACCTTCAATTGTCACTTTGTTTTTTTTATTTTTATTTGTAGATAGATATTTGTAGTTGGTTCACATAAAGACCAAGATGGCACGATTGCAATGGGAAATTAGCATACATACAAAGTACATAACATAATTTTTGTTGTATGTATGAAATAGCTACCACATGATTTTCTGGTTCAGCTAAATACATAAACTCCTGTTCAACCTCAGGTGCATCTGCCTTCAATGTTAATTAGCAACTTTTAACACACTGATTTAAGATGATGAACAGAGACGTGCAGTCAGGAGAGGCAGGTGAGGCAGTGATAAAGTATTGATAATTTCCATTGATCTATGTTAAAATGCATTTTCAGTATGACTCTACACTTTTTTGACATTTTATTAAGTAAAAATCACAGATTTGGAGTATTTCCTGATCAAATGCAGAGCAGAAACCCTGGTGGAGGCACGGGCGAGCTGCCTCTCCTCTGATTGCGCAATCCAATACAAACTGGGTTGCATGACGCGTGCCCGTTTCCGTTCCTCAGCATATTGCCAATATAAAGTTTACAGAAATATTTGTTATGCACCATGACTCTTTACAGTCTGTATAATGTCTTTAAAACATTAGTGAGAGAATTATTATTGTTTATTGTACAATAAAAGTGCAGAGAAAAATCAGCAGGTGAGGAAGAGTGCTCTGCCTCACCTCAAGGGGGCACACACACACACCAATGTGATATGTTAGTGTCGACTTTGTCACTATATTTAGCAAGTTTTCAGACCCCTATAGCGACTATAAAAAAAAAAAAAAAGTGACAAGTGACAAATCTGGTGACTTTTTCTGGTTATATTGGAGACTTTTGGAAAATGACGTGAATGAAAGTAGTTTATTCTTCTCAATGAGGAGTAGCTGCTGCACAGACCCCTAGCCTGTCCAAAAGCAATCAGAAGAGGCTTGGTCCTCAGGCAGCAGCAGCAGCTGCATTCAGAGCAGGAGAAGATCACCTCTGTTTCATGACCAGGCTGAAAATGAAATGTACAAAGCTGCTACTGGATGATCCCGCGCTGACTTACCATCAGATATTAATGTATATTAATAAAGAGTGTGAAGGAAAACATTTAGAGAGTTAAAAGTGTTGTGAAATGTTGCAGACTCATAATTAGAAAACAACCTATACTCAATAAAATTAAGCTACAAAAAAGAAAATATTAACCAAAGAATTTTTTTTTTATTTTAATATTTTTGCCTTTTTAATCATTTTAGGTTGTCTTTTTGTAAGTTTTTTTTTCCCTTCCCATTTCTCTCCACAGCAGTTTCCATTACAACTGTACCATGCTATTACGCAAATTAGATGATGACATCATTTAGCGACTATTAGCGACTTTTAGGACAGCCAATAGCTACTTTTCTTACTGAAGAGTTGGCAACAGTGTGCATGTGTGAGTGTAATTGAAAGAGGAATGCTGATGGGATATGAATCATTACCAGTAGTTGCATGCTGTTGGATGAATATTGAAATAAGATGCTCTTTTCAGTTCTTACAATTGTAAATCTGACTTTAGATGAGTCAGTGCCTCGCCAGCTATGAACCTCACCGCACGTCACTAATGTTGAACATTATAAATGTTTCGGCTGATAAAGGGTAGGCCAAGAGGGGTGCTAGCACGGCTAATGCTTAGTCTTGCTAAAAAGATGTTCTTTTAATTCTTGTCAGTTATAGACTAATCCGGTGGCCCTTTTGAGTGTTGCGCACAGACAGCAGCATCAATATCTACTGACAAGTTAGACAGGGTCTACAGTTATTGATAAGGGTATCTTATCTGGAGATCTCAAAGTTATTCTGTTTTTCATATTAGTTAGACATCAGTGCATCAGTGTAAACAATGATTCATCTGACAGAAACAGCTTTTAACTGACAATCCACACTGTAATATAAAACACTAATCTTGTTATAAGTTATTAAAAATATGGTAAAAAAAAATTGTTTCAATGTTCTGTTTGGTCAGAAATTTGACATAGTTTTGTTAAAACTACTTTAGGCTGCAGGACGTTACAAATATGTGGTCTGTTTGTGTTACTGATTGAATCATTTAAATTTTTGGTCACAGTGTTGCGCTGATAAGAGCAAATGGCATTATGGTTAACAACAAATTAGTCATTAACTCTCAGCAACACCGCATCCCCTTGCCTTTTAGTCTGTTAGCATTAACCAAGATAACAAAATTATCTGTTGTGTCACGTTGAGCTGGACGGCAACATGAATACGTACAAGTTAGTGTCACATTTGCGACTGTTCATCAAAATTTACCTTGTTATTCTTATTGGGAATTAAAAATCCAGTGATTCTTCTGCTGTGACAGCACATTTCCATTGATGTTCCAACAGCCAATAACTAAAAATTTAGAACATTTCTTAACGGAAAATTGTTAAGAAAATAGATTCTCAACTGTTCTGTCACCTTAGCAATGGCGAAGGTTCACTTCAAGTGTTTGCCCAAATTAGTCTATAACTGAATGTCTCCATGCATGTTGTCTGCTGGAGTGTGCAGGGGATGCTAAATCTAAGTTCACATTAGCATTCAAAGCACTATATTTCCGCTTGTGCAGTGGTCTGTGTAAATACTCCACTTGGCAAAGAATGTCCTTTAATTCCTGGTAATTACTAATAGCTAATTCCAGCGAACATGCTTAATCCCTGTTATAAATTATTGTGCTCCATCAGCATTAATCATCTAAATCATCAAGCAGTAGGAGCTATATTGCTATTCTGAACCTTTATATTGATTTGGGGATAAGAGAATAGTTATAGTCAGCTAGGCTAATTCCTAATCATAACGTCTTATTATATGTACACTTACACTGTAGCTTTTTTTTTTTTTATTCTTACTTTGGTCATGATCTTGGTATTAAATCTTTCCAGCATCGTATTAGCTTTAAGGCTTATAGATGAGGTCAACAGGTCCAGTATGAAAAGTTCAACTGTAATATGTCCATATTTCCATCACAGTGTCCCAATTCAAGGTGGAAAATTATAACATGGCAGTAAATTAGTTGTTTGTAACCTAGATGATTCTTTATAGACACAGGGAAATACAATTATTATATAATTTATGAGGCTTTTTTAACTACAACAAATTTTTGCCTTGGATCAGTGTAGCTATTACATGTTCATTTATAAGATTATGTTGCCTGAGCACACATTATTAAGTTGTATTTATTATAGCTCAGTCTTAAATAACTTCAAAGTATTTGCAGATACTCTCTCACATACTTCCTGAACAGGCAAGTTCAGAATAGTTATAGTTTTTTTTTTACAGTGTATTCTAACAGCAAAAAAAAAAAAAATGTATTGTAATATCAAGTATATGTATATAAACCAATTTAATTTAATTTAATTTAATAAGATCTCCATTAGCTACTGAGACATCAGTAACTATTCTTCCTGGGGTCTCTCCTCTATATGACATTACAAATTTTGTTGTTTACATAATTTTATACACCATGTACGCCCATACACAAACACACACCCAAAAACATATATATATATATATACAGACAAACATATACACACAACAGCTCAAAAACAAAGAAAAATAGAAAAAAAACATTTATGTTTTCAGAACATAGCTCTTTTAGACTAGTCACTAGACATACTCCAATATTATCTATTTATGCTCTTTCATTATTATGTCTGTTGTGTAAACAAAAAGTTTCTTTTGAAAACATTTTCTGTTATTTTCCAGTAACAGGAATGCAACTATGGCCCGATAAAACACTGCTTGCTGAAACTGATTTGTTCTACGTAAAGGCAGAGCACACCTCGTCCCACTAGTTTGTCTCGTTCAATAACTGTGTTGATCAGCAAAAAATGACAATTTCCTATAAATAACTTCAGGACTTTTTGTTAATATAATATTACGAATAAATGATAATAAAAAATACTTCAATCTGCATTTCACAGTTAGCAATGCCAAATTACTGTGCATTGTGATTTTATTAGTTCTGTATGAACGACCCAAAACAATTCGTGCTGCTTTATTCTCATTGTTGGATAAGATGCTGTACAGCTGATGTTTAATGAAAGATATAAACCATAAGAATAAAACTTTGATTTGATTTTATGAGGGCCATAGTAGTCCTGGTCAAGTTTGCCAACAATCTCTGCAGATTAACCAGAAAAATAGACACAGAATAAGAAAATATCCCAGGAAACATGTTTTTTGTATTTCTTCAAGTGACTCTGGAGAAAGAATACACAAACAGGAGAAGACAAACTGCACATTAACACAAGAAGTGTCTACTAGAAACCTGACAACTTTCTAAACTAATTTGTGCTTTTTTATAAAACATCTCGCCTCTAAATAAATGAGTTTTTCTAAAAGTCCAACTGTGTGTTAACAACACGACTAAAGAACGTCAGTGATGAGTGAAGAGTCGAGCGAAAACAGATGCAACCAAGGAACCGGTTGCCAACACAAACACTGTCACAAGCTTCCATGGACGCATCCATTATTACCACAGTTCTTAGAATTAATGGAAAAGGTCACATGCCTCTGGTCCCAGAAGGAGGTTAGTGACATTTCTGACAAACATTTAGCTGAGCACTTACATGCACTCAACACTATCACATTTACAGAGGCCTTTTAGTCTCTATTGTCTGAGTTCTTAAAATCATGTCATTCAATTTTAAAAGCAAGTTATTATAAACCCCAGTACTTATCTAAACTATATGTATCTTTGAGACTATTTGCCAAAGGAAAAAACAGAAGTTAATAGAACAAATAAGTTTAAGCAAATATTTATATTAGCTTACATGCTACAACACGAATCTTAGCTAGTAAGCTGGATAGCGTAAGTAGATTACCTGCAACACATATTCAGCTCTGCTATGACCATTAAAATCCAGCAGCTAAACTGTGTTAGATAACAAATTTTTGACTGTCTGAAAGTCTCTTATGTTTATTTTTACACTGGCCTTGTGTGGTCAATTTTATATTAAAATACACACCAGGGCTGGCTGTTGTATGTGCTGTCAATATGAGATGATAATTTGTAGATGGAGCAATACGAATGATGTTATAAGGACAGTTTGGCAACTAATTAGGACTCTTACATTTAAAAAAAATTTGAGTTTAATTTGAACATCTATCTTTAAATGTTTATAGCTCTGTTTGGGGATGTCATTTTTCAGTGCTCATGTCAGTAGACATGAAGAGAAAAGTAGATGCGGTGCATGGTGGTATTTTATAAAATGTCCTTGTTTTACATTAGAACCACAGCCCGTTGAAATTACACAGTGGACCAGTCATTTGCATAAACTGCCTTTTACAACATGAATGGAAATAAATTAAATGATCAACATGAAGCCCTAACATGAAACCTTGACTTATTAATTGAATGCATCAGATAGAATAGACCTCTTCTTCATGAGGCCCATTCTATCTGCCTCCTGTCTGAAATGATATACCCAAAGTATTCACAACTACAAGGGCTGCATGTATAATCTTGATCTCAAAAAAGAAAACAAAAGGTGAGACATGGAAGATAACTACAGAAATCTCAGATTTAAGATATGTGTTGTGTCAAAGTCAATTTTTATTTCCACTTAAGAGAAACACTAAATTGACAGTAAAAATTATCTTTGAACCATAGAAACCCAATTTATGTAGGACTTTGTAAAATAATATCTGATGAGAAACAAAAGTAGAAGGTAAACTGAGCAGTTTTCCAGATGTTTTAGAGGTACCGTATGTCCAGATGGAACCACCTTAATAGGCAAGTTTATTTGAATAGCACAATTTTAATGACAGGGAGATTTAAAGTGCTTTACAGAATACATGAAGCATAATTTAACATAAAAAAAAGAGTATCAAAACATGATCAAGTTAAAAAATTCAAGCTGAAAAGAAACAGATGCAGATCTGGACTTCTAAATAAAAACTGTTGAAATGCAGCAGAGAACAGGTGGGGATTGGATTTAACTTAACTGTGTGGTTAAGCTGACCCGAGGCTTGCTAGGAGTTTGTTCCGGACATGTGGAACATAGAAGGTGAATGCAGCTTCTCGATGTCTGGTTTTGACTCTGGAAACTGACAAGGAACTGGATCCAGAAGACCTGAGAGTTCTGGTAGGTTCACACTGGGTCAAGAGGTCACTGATGTATTTCGGTCCTAAACCATTCAGAGCTTTAAAGACCAGCAGCAGAACTTTAAAGTCTATCCTCTCACGAAGAGTCAGCCAATGTAAAGACCTCATAGTCTTTACATATGGTCCACTTTCTTGGTCTTATTGAGGACCTGTATCATTGGTGTAACAGTGTACTGTAAATACACTGTTACAATAATCAAACAGACTCAAGATGAAAGCGTGGACTAGATTTTCCAAGGCTTGCTAAGACAGATCTTTTACCCTTGATATATTCTTAAGGTGAAAAGTAGGCTGACTTTGTGATTCCCTTAATGTGTTTTTCAAAGTTTAGGTCTGAGTCCATCAATACACCCAGATGAAGCCTGGTTGGTGTGCTTTAAGCAAGGCAAGGCAGTTTATTTGAATAGCACATTTCATGTATAGGACCATTCAAAATGCTTCTCATTAAAACAGAAGTATTACAGATATTAAGAAATAGTAAAAGGCAGAAACAAGCAGCAATAAAATCATAAATTACATGAAAAATATTAAAAAGACAACTGAAAAAGTTACCGTGCAGAATTCATTCATAGGCACATGAGAACAGAAATGTTTTTAACCTGGATTTAAAAATGTCTCCATTTGGAGAAAGTTTCATCTCCACTCGCAGTTTGTTCCACTTGTTTGCAGCATAACAGCTAAATGCTGCTTCTCCATGTTTAGTCTGGACTCT
>JBAMHW010000016.1:4614683-4625228 GCA_037177495.1 Rhadinocentrus ornatus | reverse complement strand
CATGGATGAGTTTCTCTTGGTCTTTCTGGGAGACTAAACTTTTAATTCTGTTGATGTTTCTGAGCTGGTAAAAAACTGTTTTTAGTTTAAATTACTTCCACAAATAAGTTGAAAAATTTTTGATCCCCTGTTGACGATAACTCTCAGCTTACAAGGATATAATAGAGAGCAGTTTATCCCTGCTGCAACAAGTTTTTTTCTTGATCTCATCTAACTTTTAACGTGTTTTTAGTCAGGTCAACACAGAAGTCAGGAAAAATCATTTCTTCTCTCGAGTAATACACATTAACTTGACTTTGTCATTTAAGAACAGGAACTTAACCGGGAGTGGACGAGGAGATCTTCCGTTGTTTATGGAGTTGGATCAAGGGAGGCGATGAGCCCTTTCAGCTATTATCCTGTGGCAAAAGTCTCATTTCCAAACAGATGACATAGAAGTTGGGTAAGGGGGCCAGCAATGTCAGTACCTTCACAGTGCTCCGGGAGATTAAGAACGCAAAGATTATTAGCCTTGCTCCTGTTTTCAGCCTCATCAGCATTATCCCTCAGATAAGAGTAAAACTTTTCAAATACAGCGTCTCTTTTCAGGAGATCTTCAACACTATCTTCGGTACTGCTTACAGGTTGCTCCATATCAGTAATATAATAATTTAACGTGGAGAGTGGTCCCTGTGTGCTATTTAGACTAGTCTGCAATGATGCCATTCTGGTGTCAATAGTTGCAGTCATTTCGGTTTTGCTTTGTTGAAAAGCCTCCCAGATTGTTTGAAGGGGAAACTCACCCTGGGTTATCTTCCAGTAGTTTGCCGAAAAGACAAATCAGGATTTGTCCAAATTACTCAAAATTAAGAAAGAAGGAGCGGATCTTTTCAGATCATTAAAATTACTTGGATAATTAATTAATGCCGTAAGCTGAAGCCTTTTGGCGAGCACTCAATCAGTAGCAGCCATCTTTTCCCAGCCATGTTCTTTCTGTTCTTTTTAGGGTTCGTTTTAAAATTGTTTTATTTGTTTTTAAGACATTGAATGGTCTTGTCCCACCCTACCCCTGAGTTGTTGCATGTCCACTCCCCTGCCCTGTCACTCAGGTCAGCACTTTGGTCAGGATTACTGTTTTAAAGTGCTTTATAATTAAAGTTGGCTTGGCTTGGCTTGGCTAATTATTATTATTGTTTTTATTTTCTAAAAAAAAATAACCTTGTAATCCTCTGGGTTGAATAAAGTAGTTTAATTCATTTAATTTCAGACCTTTGTGGGAGTTTTTCTACGTGTAAGGAGCACAAAACCTGAACGCTGCCTCTAAATGTTTTGCTCTGACTGAAAAAAAACAAAGTAGACTTGACCCTGGTGACCTGAGGGATCTGGTTGGTTTGTAATGAACCAGGAGATCCTGAATGTATTTTGGCCCTTAAACATTCAGTGCTTTGTTAACTAACTGGTTAACTAAGCAGGAGTTTGACAGACAGGAAGCGAGTGTAAAAATCTGAGGATCCACTTTCTTGGTCTTAGGCTATGTCCACATGGCACCAAAGCTGGTTCAGGTGTGAAAACAGTGGCAAAAACTAGGAGAAAAGGCTTCAAGATCCCCACAAAACTGCTGTGTGTGTGTGTGTGTGGGGGGGGGGGGTCTAAAAAGTAAAACTCCAAAGCTAGAACAAAACAACAAACGTGCAGCAAAAGGCTCACTGCGTTTTGCAGGAAGTGCACAATGGAAGAAGAGAAGAGAAGATGGCTGAGGATTCACTGCGAGGATTCATGAAGACTAGCTAGACCTGTCTTGGTAAGGCGTTCTCGCATGGAACAATTTTGGAGCCACTAACAAAATTGTTTTCTATAGACCAGTGAATCATACATGAGGACAATAACCAGTGCATCACTCTGCTAAACAGGTCCTTTTGGTAGTGGGCAGAGAGAAGTAATTTAATTTTTTTTGCTATAAATGCACACAACAGCCTGCTAGGATTTTGCTAAAAGGCATTTTATTGACTCACAGATTGATTTAGAAAGAGGTGACATACTTTGCCTGATTCAGCTAGTTCCAAGGATGACTTGCTGTCATGTTGAATGTAAAATGAATCACTGCTGCATACAATATTCCGGTTTATTTTGTAGCTGAGCAGCTTCTTACAATAAAAGTCTAGATTTATTCAGAACAACTAGGCTTGGCTTCCCTTTTTAACCATTTTTAACTGTTTCACTCTTGTGGGATACGTCCCTGATAACTTCTCTTTGCATACATGCAATAGGGCCACTTGGTTAAAGTGAAATGAGAAAAAAATAAATAAATACAACGCTTGCTAAACATGCAGGTTACTCAGAAACCATCACTACGCATGATATGGTTGTGGAAACATTACACTCCTTTGGGTGACAAATTTACACATGTTTGGGACATTTTCAGGAGACCAGGCCTGAATTACAACCAGGTATGTTTAGGAAACCAGGAAGTGAGTGTCACATCATTTAAGCATTACCTAAGTCAAAACATAGTGATGGCAGCCTGATATCATGTGTAGCTGCATTTCCATTAGTCCTAGAATTGCGCAAAACCTAAATATTGCAATTCAAAACTGGTAATGCAAACACCTAAATTTAAAAAAACTCTTAAATATTACTAAAATGCTTTTACACTCTCATGAGGTGGTTTTTTTAGACGCTTCGATATAGATGTATATCGCTAAAGTGGGGGGGTCACCCTGGTCAGGGTGGGTGAAAAGACAGAAGCTTAAATCAGTGCAGAAAAAATCTGACATTTGCAAAGTGTGCATAATTTTAATATGCTGAAACTTTAGCAGTGGGTCAACGTTGTATAAGTTCTTTTCCATCACATAATAAAGCCTCATCATGAAGGTGACAATCCAACCATTACACAAAACCTGTGTGTTGTATACACACCTGAGTCCTAATTGTTTACCATAATGGTGTGCATAATACAGACAACGGTGTCAGCTCTTTCCTAGTATTTCCACACAACATGACATAACACAGACTTATCAGCTCCTGCACAGAATGAGGGCAAGGATGACCTCCAGTTCATTCTGCCCACTGAGTTTGACATATTAACCCAAAGCAGATGGTGTTGGTGGAAAGTGAACTCAAAACCCCCAGATGGTGAGTCAGCAGTGGTATTGGCCTACATATCAGATATGAGGATATTGTCTAAATTAAATTTCCATGCCTCAGCCACACAAATCAAAATTGATTGAACTAAAACTTAACTGAGTCATCATTTTTGTGTGCTTACAAGGACGTTGCACAAATTAAAAGATGAATAAAACAACATCCGGAGAACTGTATTTGAGTTTCCATAGTGATGGATGTGTTCTCTCTCATGGAGACTGGGACCCAGAGTTTACTAGTTGACATCTTGCTTGATAATGGAGTGTGTCCTTCACAACTGTGGTTCTGACTCAGAGTGGAGTGAAGTATGGGGGTGAAGAAAGCAAGTATTTTCTTAGCCATACACAGCTATCTCTTACCTATCGTCAGCTGCCTTTAGGTTGTCGCTGACCTGCTGCCTGCTCACCCCAGCTGCATCTCGTTCTCTAATTAGCTTAAATTTGTGTTTAAAAAAGGCCATAATGTATCCTTGATGGCTTTAAAATGTGCATATAATAATAAGTTAAAGCTCTTTAATGTGGAAAAAAATGCAATATTCTTGTTTTACAGTACATTGGTTAATCAGCAAGTGTCACCTTTATTTTAGTTTGTCTTTTTAAGGTACCTCCCCCCAAAAAGCCTAGGATCTTAGATTAGTTACTATGATCCACCTTCTATACAGAGGAAAGCTGTCGGACCGGACCACATCAGCCCTCATGTGTTGAAGGCATGTTCCAGCCAGCTCTGTGGAGTTCTCAAACACCTCTTTAACCTGCGCCAACATCTTCAGAGAGTGCCAGTGCTCTGGAAAACATCCTGCCTGGTCCCAGTGCCCAAAAAGGACATCCTGCTGCACTGGAGGACTACAGGCCAGTGGCATTGACCTCTCACATCATGAAGGTCATGGAGAGACTGGTCCTGGCACACCTCAGACCACTGGTGCGTCCATCGCAACACATCTGCAGTTTGCATATCAGCCTCATGTTGGGGTTGATGATGCAATTATCCACCTGCTGCAGAAGGCTTACTTCTCCCTGGTCAGACCCAACACCTCAGTCTGCATCATGTTTTTTTACTTTTCCAGCACCTTCAACACCATCCAGCCCAGACTGCTGAAGGCCAAACTGGAGAACATACAGGTGAGTGCTTCCCTCATTGCTTGGGTCTATCTGATGGGCAGACCACCGTTTGTGAGATTACAGAACTGTGTTTCTGATTGTCTAACTAGTAATATCGGGGCCCCCCCAGGGTACTGTGCTGTGTCCCTTCCTTTTCATTACATTCACTTCAGACTTTATTTACTGCACTGAGTCATGTCATCTACAGAAATTCTCCAACGACACGGCCATTGGGTGTGTGGAGGGAGGGAGGGAGGGAGGATGGGTGAGTACAGGGACCTGGTCGACCACTTTGTGAAGTGGCAAAGACAAAAGAGATGGTGGTGGACCTTAGGAAGAACATGCCCCTGCCCGCTCCTGTCTGCATCAGGGGGATAGATGTGTATCTTGTGGACTCATTCAAGGACCTGGGTGTAACACTGGACAATAAACTGGACTGGTCCACCAACACAGAGGCCATTTACAAGAAGGGCATGAGCCAGCTTTAGTTCCTGAGGAGACTCAGGTCGCTTCATGCCTGCAACAAAATGCTGCAGATGTTCTATCAGTCTGCTGTGGTAAGCACCATCTTCTTTGCTGCCGTGTCCTGGGGTGCAGGCATCAAGGCAAAGGACGCCAACATACTGATCAAACTGATCAGGAAGACACAGTCTGTTGTTGGCTGTAAACTGATCAACATGGAGGAGGTGGTGCAGGAGAGGATGGTGGCAAAGCTGCTGACAATCATAGAAAATCCCTCTCACCCCTCCACAAAACACTGGACAAGCTTCAGCAACAGACTCATTCAACCCTGCTGCTCTAAGGAATAATACGGGAAATCCTTCCTACCTTCAACTCCTCTACCTCTGTCAGAGCCACCATTACACACCTGGTCTAATGCTATCTGTCACCTTTTGCACACACCCATCACATTGCAGATGATGCACCTTTGCGCATGTGTATGTGTATTATTATTATTATATATTATTAATGTTCTTTTTCGGGTATTTTGTGTACTTAACAGACTGCTAGGACAACTCTAGGACAACTTAATTTCCCCTTTGGGATGAACAAAGTTTATCTGATCAATTTCAGATTACCTGGCCATTTTGATTCCTGACTAGACTGAATGATTACCAGGCAATTAGCAATCATTTTTCTATAGCTTCAAGTTGTGGATTATACTGATTAATTCCACATTACTGTACCAAGACACAGACTCTATTACCCTCTAGTGTGAAAAATAATACTGTATACTTAGTTTCTCATTGACAACTTCAGACCACTCAGGCCAGCCTCCTGCAGGCATTAGATGTTTCCCTGCTGCAACACACCTGACTCAAATTAATGGGTCATTAAGAGGCTTGTGCAGAACTTGGGAAACTAAAACCTGCAGGACACTGGCCCAAGTGGTCTGGACTTAGTGATCGCTGCTTATAAGTTTGATATTTGGCAATCATTTTTTACTTTTCTATTCCTGTCAGACTCCAGGTAAACTGGAGCCTATCCTAGCATTTTAGTAGGTGAGAGGCAGAGTACACCCTGAACTGATCCCCAGTCCATCGCAGGGCCATTTTTAGCACTATTTTTTAATGTAACTATTCATAATATAGACGCCCTTTAACTGAATATATTCTGATCATCTAAATGAAACATTCTTGAATTTTGTTGGAGACTTTAGTAACCTAGCTTTTATATAAATTAAATAAAAATCACTCATCTTAGCACGTTAATGTAATTTTTATGATTCCTTCTCACCAAAGTTGCCTGTACATAAAATCTGCAGTCGCTGGTGTATGAGTCACCTGCTTTGTATTCCACACCTCCCCACAGCTGGCTTTTGACATCCTTGATGTACTTCACACTTCATTAATTCAAACAGCTTCATCTGTGAATGTTAATATCTAAATAAATAAAAGGACAAAAATTGGAGAAGAAAACTGATCACAGCTGCTTAAATACCTCCACTTCCTAATCTTTTTCCATCTATTTATTGAACAATGATAAACACCCCTCACTTAGTAATCAAAAGAACATTACTTCGGATGCCTTTTACCGCATGGGACAGATTTGTATTTCCATTTTGATTTAAGGGAGGAATTCTCTATGCACATGATTACTGAAAAATGTGATTTCTCGCACCAATAAGGTCAGTCCACCTCAGACATCTCCAGGCACTTTTATCTTGGCCGCATGCTCCAGTATTAATTAGCTGTGGCCCAGTGCAGTCTAATTTAGAAGATCTGACAATCTGGCAGCATGGAATATGAAAAAAATAATAATAATAGAGATAATTATCTTCATCTATCTGCATTTTCAAATTATGTTCTTTAATTAATGCAAGCTGAACTCAGTCTGTAAAGCCTCATGTGCAGCAGTGTGCTCATCAGATGGTCAACAGCAGCTTGCATGCAGCAGTTTGTCTGTCAATGTATTTCATGCATTAAAACGTATACATCTGCAGGATTGCGCACACACAATGCAGTGTATTAATGAATGCCGCAGAGCTTCAAAGCTTCAAACCACTCAGTAAAAACACTTACTGAATAGTGTCTTCAAGGTGAAGCTGTTGTACCCTCAACACAGGGTACTTATTTGCATCTTTGCAAATCATCTTATCACGGCAAGAATTGTACCTTTGGTTACTATCTTCTGATTTAGAAAATGTGTCACATCACAGCTCAAAAGTAAGATAATCACGCATGCATGCATATATGTGAGGTTCAGTGTCTCGCCCAATGAAACTTCCGCATGTGGGGTGGTGGTGAAATCCGGACTCAAACCACCAAAAGCTGACTGGCAGATGACCACTCTTCCTCCTGAGATACAGCCAGGTGGACAATAAAAATAAAGATAATGTTAAATAAGTTCAAATTATAGCAGCATGTGTTAAATCAATAAATTTAAAAAAAAGAAGAAAAAGAAATCCTCTCCCCATGTATTCCTGTTTTTGACAGTGAAGCAAGAAACAAACTCACAGGTGATTGTGTAATGACTGCACTGCCTTAGACGCTTCCACACCAGATAAGTTAACTGATGCATAATATTGTTTCTTGTTCTAAGAAACATGTTGGCTTTAAGGTATATTTATGCTATCGAATTCAGTACTGAATAAATCAATCATTCTTCAAAAAGATCTGTTTTCCATGGATGAACATGCAAGAGTTAGTTTAAGTTTGCTTGTTTTTTTTTTGTTTTTTTTGTTTGTTTGTTTTTTTTCAAGTATACCCCCCATCCCAATGTGTTTCTTTGTAGTTAATTATCTTAACTTTCCTACTAAATAAGCACACACACAGACATTCAGCCCCACAGATGTATGTTCTGTATGTTTGTATGTTGATAAGTGATTTGTGTGTGTGTTAGTGGGTACGTGGTTCCTTGTATAGATGATCACATTAGTGCACCAGATCCTCCTGTCAGGTTTCAATCATTAGGCTTCACAGACAGAGAAGGACAGAGAGAACATCTAGTGATAAGCAAGTTAACGCTGAATAAAGCGCCACTCTGGCCTATGTGTCTGAGTCTGTCCAGACTCTGGCTGCAGGCAAAGAAACAAGCATCAATGCAGGTCCTGTATGACATAACCTCAACATGGCATTAGATATGTTTCTCTTTACTAAATAAAACGTTGTGCTCAGTGATAAAAAAGAAAAAGAAAAAAGAATTAGTATAAAAAAAGCGAATGGATATAAAACAAACTTAGCATGAAGCCATTTTCTCAGGTCAAATGCTGATTTCTTCTACCATTTCAAAACAAATCAATACGTTGTGCAAAGAATTTAGGCTGAAGAAGTGTGGGGAAGCAATGAGATGACACACACGGCAAAAAGGTTAAAATGAAAATCTCAGCACGAGTTAATTTGATTCTTGTGTGACGAGCAATTTTATGGATTTTTCGCTTGGTCATGCTTGGTCATTAAGAAGTTTCAAAAACTGACAAGCATGTAAATATAATAAAAGGACAGAGAATAGTAAGCACAGGTTGGAAAAGTAATGTTTGACTGAGGATTCATGTCCAGTTGGCTTACTTCTAGACCAGAGAAGTACACTCATCTTTTTACCAATGTACGGTGTCCATTTTAGGACATCCTCTTAGTGAGAGTCAGGTGCCAGGTGTCAGGACAAATGTCATCAGGTATTAGAAAAAAGTTGTCAGATGTCATTGTCGGAGTCAGGAAAAAAGTAGTCAGAGTCAAAATCAGGAAAAAGTTGTCAGTCATCATAAAAATGTACCAGTCGGCGACAAAGGCCAGTCAAATGTCTCAACCACGAGAAGCGGTAAGACTGCCTGCTGCTTATTTAGATAGATATGATACCTGATATGATTCCCGATACCTGATGGCTTTTTGAATTTTGAGGAGTCATGGCTGATGTGTCCCCTGTCCCAAACTCCATCCCAGTAGATCCCTTTGGTGGCAGAAACAGTAGTTAACAACGGCATCCTAAAAACAACAGAACTTATTGTCAGTGCTTGTAAAATTTATTATCAAAAGTTGTTTGGGTTGTTATATTGTCAATAACTGCATTTTTGTTCTAGTCTAGAAGAAGTTCTCACATTATGAGTAAATTACAAGCAGGAGGACTGTGTTGAGTTTGTACTCTAGTGCTCTTGAAGCAGACGTGCTCATAGTGTAGGCGTGTGCCCTCTCACGTTTCTCTGCTAAAGGCAACTATAATGTGCACTCACAGGTCAGTGCACCCTTAAGAGTAAAGTTTTCCACTTCCACATGCTCTGTGCGTTATGCTCACTCACTTTACACGTGCGTGCCTGGTTTACATGTGTGAGAAAGAGAGAAAAAAAATGGCGACACTATCAGCTGACCTGACAGATTCAACAGAAATTAGAACATTTCGTTAAGACTAGCAAAGTTTGTCTTCTAATCTAATCTCTATTAATCAACAACCTCTACTATTCAATGACCGATTGTCTGAAGCCAAGATAAATGATCTAAATACAAGTATCAAGATTGATATTATGAGAAATATTTAGCACCATGCATGACATTTTTGCAGAACACAGGTTCCAAGAGCAGGCAGGCAGGTTCCCAGAAAGGCGGTGGAGAAGGTGGGACACATGCACCAATTTTCTGTAGCAAAGAAAAAATTTCCATGCTCAGTATGTTTTGGTGTTGGACAGGTCCAACCACATGGAAGCAAAGGACAAGAAGAGTCAAAGCAGACTGCACTTTCTGAGAATGTTAAAATCCTTTTTCCTCTGCAGACCTCTTCTTTCCATCTTTTACCAGGCAGTGGTGGCCTGTGCTCGGGGGGTCTTACTGTGGGAGCAGAATTAAGCAAGCTCCACTATTAGGGCTGAGTTGGTCCCACTTCAGCAGGTGGCTGAGGAACCTGAAGTGCATTCTGGACAATAAATTGCGTCTACTGCACAATGTTAAGACAAGAGGAACTTCAGCCACAGACAGGTACTTCCCCGGGTTGAACTGAATGCAGCCGGAAATCACTCCTACTTGCAGCCACCAGGCCTTTAAACAGTGCCTCATGTTTTGTACATATACTGCTTTCTCACCTGAAACAATGCTGGGATGGGCTCCAGCTTACCCCGCGACCCGTCATGGAAAAAGCGGTACAGATAATGACTGACTGCTTTCTTTTATATTTAATTATTGTTGATGAACTATTGATTAGAGATGTGACGTTCATGAACGAATCAATTTCTTTGAACAATTTTTTTGGAATGAGCATTGAATCAAGTCACAGCTGTGAGCTGTTGATTTGTGCGCCATTCTTTTTATATACAAATTTTCCACACTGCCTTCATCACATTTGTCTGTCTGATGTCCAACACGCTCCATTTATGTGACGCATCTATAGGTAGAGAATAATGTTCGGAAACAAATACTGTGAGTTCTATCCAAAACATTTACTAGAATTTGCACTGCTCAGGTGTATCCTTTTTTTTAAACCTATTTCTTTCCTATACTTTTTTTGATCTTGTATAGTAGATTTTATACAGGTACATATTTTGATTGTTTGTCATTCTTATATATTGCAAAATTTTATAAGATATTGTAGGAACAAGCCAGTCTTTTGAATGGCTCTTTGAAAAGAATTTCTCCTCAAGATCTGGCTCCCTTCAAAGAACCATAAATCCCATCTCAACTTTTAACACAGAGAAGAATTTTCCTGTTAAAGATCAATAAAGTTTTATATTATATTATATCAATTCTCAATTCTCTATCTTCTGGGCTGCACGGTGGTATGGTGGTTAGCACCGCAGCCTCACAGCAAGAAGGCTGCTGGTTTGAGCCTCAGCTGGGGGAGGTTCGAATGTAGGGGGCTGGTGGCCTTTCTGTGTGGAGTTTGCATGTTCTCCCCGTGTATGCGTGGG
>JBAMHW010000016.1:4589309-4600512 GCA_037177495.1 Rhadinocentrus ornatus | reverse complement strand
ACTTTTTTTTAAATTTATTTGAATAATTACATTGATTTTCCACAACATAATGACATGATGATGGAGCACAGAACAAATGTATCTGAGCTTTTAGAAACAATGCTTATTTTTTTGTTTGTTGTTGTTTTTTAAATCATTTTCCATAAATGTCAACATCCCGTAGAAGAAAATGTTTTTATCCTCTTTTTGCATGTGTTTTTCTGAAATTCCATATACAAATTTTCTGCAGTAGATATTTAATTTCTATAAGGTCTTTTAGCTTAGCTCAGGGCAAAAATAGTTCTTTGAACTGTAAAGCTTGATTCCTGGCCTAGTCTGTCAGTTGTCTGATAACATTTTTAGCTTTTTAATTTTTTAAAGTTATCTGCACCAAAGCAAAGTGTGATGGATTAAACAAGAAGTCTCGACCCAGTCTTGTGTTCTCTGTCGTACATATCGGCTGGCTATCCCAGAGGCAAAGTCATCTGGCGACAGATGAGGTTTTCCTCAACTGATGATGGAGCACAGAACAAATAGATCGGAGCTTTTACAAAAACTCATAATGTTGTCACATTCAACAGTAACAGCTGCACTGCTCCAAAGTCCCGCATGCTTTAGACGATAGATTGATGAGACGGTTCAGATGGAGATGAAGGCAGAGGGAAGACATGACAATGCTAAAGGTCGGTGGATGAGTTCATGGAACGTAGCAGCTCAGAATTCAGCTGGTTCCCGCAAGGCCGTTGCTCCATTTTTTTATCCACACACTCGCAGGGTGAATCTCAGAGGACTTGCAGACTTTTAGACACACACAGAGACAGAAACATATACTGTGCACTGGTCACAATGCCCTGAGGGACCACTCAGCAGTGCCTCATGACACGTAGCAAAAAACCAGAGCATGAGAATGAGTAAAGGAGGGTGAGTGTGTGTGCGTGTGTGTGTTTCCATTAGTGAGGAATGTGTCTTGTCACGTGAGAATAATCATTTAGTAGTCTCCTCATTTATAAATCCTATGGATTAACATCCTTATGGACTGCTATAGATTTTAATCCTTTATTTATTTTTTTATGATGTTTTTTAATTTTATTTAATTTTATTTTTTTTAGCTGTTAAAGTAAAAAAATTCTTACTCTCACTGCTGATGACATGGCTGAAAGACTCCTTCCATTTCTCCACCTCAGCTGCATCAGGCACCCTAAAACAAAAATTTCAAAATCATTTTTGAACATGGTTGTATAGAGGCTCTCATTGTAAGAAGGTTTCATTAGCAATACTCTTACGCTTTAACCCAATACTGCAAGTTTCCTTCATTTAGCATTATTCTGTATTTCCTGCATGTTGATTAAAGGAACAAAATAATTAGGAAATTGTTTTTCATCTTTTAGTGAGAAGGAAAAAACACATTTTTGTCTGGTGCAATCAAACCTAAAACAAAAAACACTGGCACTTGAAATATAATGAAGCATCATGAAACAGTTTTTCTGGCTCTAAATGAATCTAAATTCCATCTGCAGCATTTCGCTGATCAGTGATGACAACATTTATTATCAAATCCCTGTGCATCATCTGCCATTTAAGTGGTAAAAACTAAAACAAAATAATTAATGACCTTGGAAGCAACAATGAGACTACATGAGAAAAATGATAGCAATGCCCAGCGAGGACACTGCATGCATGTACATGATGACAAAAGCTGAATATTGATAATCTGTCAGTGTCTTTGAAAGGATAATATGTCCCTTAAAAAAATATCAATGCCATCACCTTCTCATAAATGACAATAATTGGTTTCCCATGTGAGAACAACCTGCAGGTAAAATGTATATTTGTTCTGCTGCAAGGCACCGGGTCCAAATTGAACCCCTCCAGCCACATTATTAATATATCAGTCATAATAATAAAGTCTGTATCAGTTTAATCGTGTTAATGAAAGTAAAAGAAGCATGAGATGTCTCCAGAGCAAAACATAACAAGCACACATTAACGAGAATGACATCAAGCAGAAAACCATTGATTTTACATTTAATAAAGTCACTTTCTAACTAAATGTGCATCAAAGCGAGCTCTCCCATCACACGAGGCATGTTACCGCTTTGCTCATCACTCATCATTGCTCTTTTTTTTTTTTTTCTAAAGCTGTCTCTGAGGGATGAAAAAGAATAAACGGGTTTGGCCAGTTGATTATAAATCCTAAATAAACTGAACATATACACCGTTAAACATGCGTGCTGCACTTCAGCTGTGATTTATAATTAAAGTTGGTATAGGATGGTATTTTCTACCTGAAAACAAGCATATCATAGTTATGTTTATTGATTTTTAATACGACATGAATGGGGCCACAGGGTTAAAATAGAAAACATGTCAAATTTAGATTAATTCTTTTTCTAAGGTTTGATGCAAGACAAAAAAAAATTAAAAAATAAATAAAACATTTTCAACTGTTCAGAGAAAGATGACGTCTTCTGACCTCTTTGCAGCAGCAGTAGCAGTTTTCTCTTTTATCTCCTTCTGATCCGCTGCATGGGATTCAGGTTTCTGGAGTAAGAAGCTTATTTTGTGCTTGATGTCTTTGGCACTGTGAAGAAAACGGATGTCAGAAGATCTCAGTTTGTTTGCATTAATAATATCTGCACAAAGCTTGGAATATTTAAAGATCTGCTTTATGTAAACAAGAAGTTAGCAGACTGACAGCTGGTTCCTCTTCCTCTGTATTTACTGTTGCTCTTGGTAATAACCGGTTTTTAATGGAAATCACTCTTAATCAAGATCAGGTTATATTCTGAATAACCAGCATGATGAAAAAGAACAAAAATATTTTTAAAAAAGCAGCACTTTAGACAATTTTTTTCCTTCTTTTTTTCAGAAATACTTAAATTTACCTGTTAAAACCATGCTGGGCTTACCTTTTCAAGCATGTTGCAGAGAGTGTTGTAAGTCCTTTACACATGGTCAAAGATTAAAAATCCAAAGTCACAATTGTTGTGAATGACAGCAGAGAGGCAACTGTGCAGTGAAGATCAGAGGGGTTTTTATACCAGCGTCCTCCAGTATGAGACAGCAGGCTGTGCTTATCTCCACCCCCAGCATTGATTTATACCAACAAATTGCCCAGGAAGAAAACCGGCCAATCACAACAGGCAGAGAGAAAGAGAGAATGGGGAGAGGAGCATAGAGGAGAGAGGGATACAGGAGAAATTTACAACAGATAGGATTGTATTTAACCTAAACAAAAGGTGTGCTCGTCTGAGCAAGGCGATTCAGGAATTTGAGGAACTTGTGAAGTCAACCTTGTGTTGAAAAAACAGAGCTTCATTCAGCAGAGAAAAGATTAAATCCAAGCAGAAACACGGTCACAGGTCTGTGGTCATTTCATGCACAAAAGGGGGTTTTCACACGAAAGTGGTGATTAAGCAGCTCCACATTCATTTTAGGTCACAGTGAAGTACACAAGGCTTTGGTGTCTCAGTGAAACTCTCTTTGTGTTCCACTTTTCCACTATTATACACTGAGTGTCCATAATCAGGGTTGTTTTTGCTCGAGATTATTTTTATTTTACTTTTTTATTGCTTTGGGGAAACGAAATAAGTTCAGGAAAATTCATGAGCCCTTTTAAATGTTTTCTATGTCTACATTAATTTGACTTAAAACTACATTTTGACATTTCTTTAAATAAAAAAAAAGAAGATTTTGGAATATTGAACATAAAAGGCAAAAAAAAAAACCTTCTACAATCTCATATTTTATTTAACCTTTGAACTTTAGTATTTATTTACAGTTATATAAAGACAAAATAAATACAGTGGCAAAAATAGAAAAAAATATAAAGACCGGAATAAATTTAAATATTATTTAATTAAAAATTGAATATATTAACAATTAAGAAATATAAAGACCGGAATAAAATGAAATATTATTAAAAATTGAATATGTTAACAACAATTAACAAATTTAAAGAAATACTAAATAATGAAAAAAAAAATTAAGTTTGAGGATAAGTGGTTTTATCAAAGACTAAAGATTAATGCAAACATTTTATTTTAACAAACTTAATTCATCCCTGAAGGGAAGTTATACAAAATATATAATTAAACTGTATATTTATTACAATATTTTCTCTAAATGGGAAAGGATAGCGCTCTGTTACAACCTGATAGCATATATAAAAGTGCAGCTTCTCTGATGACCCAGAAAAAGCTGATCATTATCAAACTGTACAGGATAACAACATCACTAAAACTTTTAACTCCACAAACAACACAGTGTACAACTCAAGGTTGGTACGCTCTCCAGAAGCAGTTTAAATGTGAAGACGTAAGTGTCAGTTAAAAATAAAGGATAGATGGTACTGACAGAAATCACGGATTTGAATTCGGTTACCACAAGTCCAGATTTGGTCTAATGATTTGCTTGAATTCTTCCCCATTGTTACTCAGTTCTTTTTCTAATCTTACTGTTCTTCTTACAAGTGACATTTTCATTGTACTTTCCAGTAAAGGCTTTATTTATGCAACTTCCACCAAACATTTGATGTTGAAATGTGTCTCAGCCTCAGGGAGAACTCATGTGGCCTCTAATTAGATGCACCAAAAACTGGAAACTTCAGAGGCTGGAAACAATAATGAAGCTCTCATCTGCAGCAGAAACTCTGAATGCTGTCATTACTGACGCTTTTTTTACAGCATTTGAATGTCTGAAACACGATAAAAAAATAAACAAATTAACCCGCTAACTGTTGGTTAAGCTCTTCCATTACCGATGATAAACATCATGAGGCTGAGGATAAAATGCAAAGCTGTCATTATCTGTCCGTCAGTGTTATTTGGTGGTTTAAATCTTCTAAGTAAAACATCTTAGGTAGAAATAAAGACAATCCATCAAATGAGAAAATGTGTCCAGACATAAGACTGGGATGTGGGTTGAAATTATCTTGGAAAAACAAAACTGAAATAGCAGCAGATTGTGTAACAACTACTTTTATTACAATGATCTTTTTATATCTTTTGCAAAGAGGCATTTAGAGTTAATCCACATTTCCAGATGGCTGGACTCTTAAAGATCTTTGGCAGGACATCCTTCCACTTTGCATTGCTAAACATTTCTGACCTCAACACCTTTTAAACCAGGATTTATTTCATCTGGGAAACCAGTCAAACAGCCTGAAGTGATTATTTGAGGATGTTGTGGTCTTTTTTTCTCTCTCTCTCTACTGTGAGCAGCCATTGTCTAAAGGAGAGTTGCAAAGCCAATAATAAAAAAAGAGATACTGTAAACTGAAATGCTAATATTGACTAAAAGTGAACTCTGAAAAGCGACACATCCTGTGTCTGAAAAGATTAGCCCAAGTTGGACTAGTTAATAAACAGTGACTCCACGCAGCACAAATCAGATGGTATTGATTTAAACAGTTTGAAGTTTTCTTACCCTACATCGATTAGAGCAACAAAATTATTCACCACACATTGGTTTGTTACACTGAGACTGTATATTATTTTTAATTGAATTGAATTCAAGTTATTCAGAGCACAAATTAACAAAAACATTCATTTCAGGACATATAAAACATACACGCACACACAATTACGCCTCTTTAAGTAGGCGCTTTGCAGCAATAATAGAGGAAACAACTGAAGTAAATTAGAAACAGTTTTTATACAACAACAAAATAATTATACTAAGAATTATAACAATCCTTGTTGCTTTTGCAGAGTCTAAGGAGGACTTATTTTCCATTTACTGACCAAACCTGCTAACACCACCCATCCATCCACCCACTTTCAATACTGCTTAGTCCCAGTGGGTTGTGGATTGTGGGGGAGTTGGAGCCTATTCCAGCAATTAGCAGGCGAGAGGCGGGGTACACCTGGACAGGTTGCCACCTGACAACATCTGAGCCAAAACCAAAAACCTGACAAGATACTTGTTGCTGCTACAGGCTTAGTTAAATGCTGCTCTGTTTAAGCCTGCCTAAACAATTTTGTCCTGATGTTAAAGTAGATACACTTCGCTGACCTGGATTGGCTATCCATGGTGAACTGGTCCTCCTGGGTGTCAGACGAGGCCTCTGCCTGAGGGTGGGTGGTTCCCGGCATCATGGGGACTTGGGCCCTGTGCTTTGCTTGTCTCTGGAGCGATTGGCAGATGCCTTCCCTGGTTGCCTGGGGCCTGTGCTCCATGGCTGTGGGGGTTCCAGGTTTGGCCTTCCCCTGCCATTATCTGGGTGGGTGTGTGCTTGCTCCCCCTTCTTTTGTTTCCTTTGCTTTGTTTCCCTTTGTCAGGTACAGCTTGTGTAACTTAACAAAAGGCAAAATGAAGAACAATAGCACAGCATCAAGGGACCCTTAGCAAATCTAATTTGTTCAGCACAACACAGCAGCCAGACCATCATTCTGCTTGCTACAATGCTGCACAACGGGTTTTAAAAGGAAGAAAAAAGTAGACACGCTTAATCAAAACATGTGCTAATGCTATTTATGCCTTGTATATTATTGCAGCTGCCTGTGACATATCTCATAGTTGCATACTTTAATTTAAGTTTCCACAGTTGGCACCTGGTCCAGCTTAGTGACTACCAACAGTCAGGAGAATAAATTACCAGCAGGGATGGAGGTGGCAGGCTTAAATGATAAAACCCCATCTTGTTTATAAGTCTTTCTTATGTTTAAAATGAATAAAATACTGTGTAGAAATTCAAATTAGTCCAAATCAGAATAATATGTTCTCTTTTTAATTATCATTACTGGACAATTGAGGTGTGCAGTGTATGTAATTTGATGCATCATTATAACTGTGTAAAGTGCAAAGGGACAATGTCACTTCTCGGTAGCAGCGAGGAGCATAGATTGCTTTGATCAGCTCCCTCATCTAGACCTGAAAGGACAAATCTATTTCACATCTGCAGCCTTGCTGCCAGGTAATAAACAAATGAGATTAAGTGATAAGCGAGCAGATGTAAGTTCAAAGTCTGATAAATGCATGACGGTAACCATAACTTCCTTCTTTCCTTTCCTTTCCCCTCTTCTGGTGCCTTTTTTATACATGACCTCATGAAATTGTTAGCCTTTCTCTGATTTCCCCTGTATCTGATGTCTAAAAGCAGCTAGAATCCTTGTCTCTAAGTGTAGCTCAAGGAGAAACGTACCTTTCTAATTTACAGCCAACATTTGAAACCATTTAAAGCATGGAGAACAGCCAAGAGTTCACTTTGAAGGAAGCACAGTTTTGAATAGTGTTGCCAGTTTTTGTAAACTTGGCTCTCAGCTGAGCAAAGATTGCATTGGTTGTTCGAGTATTTGGTAAATGGTCTTATGATTAAATCGTTTTATGATTAACATTTCTGCACATTTTGCTATGCACTTCCACTTTTATAAAATAATCTTACTCGTGCTGTGTAACCACGTCTACAAAACTTCAGTCATGAGAAAATATCTTTCCTTATTAAAAAAATTGTTATATCTGTATACAGTATATTTTCTTCTTAAACATTCTGTAGAAACTAAGTTGGTCAATGCATGAAAGAACCAAGAAATTTAAATTATTTGTATCAGGTAAGAAAATAGATAAAGATTAAAGTTAGCAATTTTGAAAACAATTCCTATAAAAAATAAAGAATCCAATTCGGAGACTACTTCCGAGATTATGATGTGCAAGATAAGTTCAGTCTTTCATGTCGTCTGGCTGAAACATTTCATAAGGGTCATTTAGGCCATTTCTTCTCTCAGCCAGGAGAGTGAAAGATGTTGACATAGTGGTCAGTCTAATTTTTTTTCCATCATCTTACCATCACCAAGGTACAACAAGAGCGTGATAAATCCCCCTCCTGCACAGCAACTATTCAACTGCTGCTGAGTTAAAAAAGACTAAAAAAACAACGTTAAATAATATATGCTATCAGGTAAACTGGATTTGTTTTGATGAACTAGACTACAATTCATTCTTTCTTTCTGTTCTCCTCCTCATGGTTTGGTTTTTAAAACAATGATGGCGAGCTGCATAAAAGGGGACTGTTTGGTTTCTGTCAACAAGGAGCTGATTATGAATTTTGCCTCATAGCCTCCTGCGGCTTACCAGTGCTGGTCCAGACAGCAGGATGTAATTAGAGCACCAGAGGCCAGGCTTACACAGCAGCAAGGTGATGATGGCTGTGTGTGTCACACACACAAACACACACACAAACCAGAAGGTGTCGCAGGAACATGCAGAGAAAACAATGTAATTTTGGGAGTCAACGTGCCTATTTCTCTTGCAGAGATAAAAAAAAATAAAGAAAGAAAATGGGGATGTTAAAGAAAATGGAATGAAAAAAGAAAATTAAGCCAAAATCAACAAAAGTGTTCAAAATAATTTGAATTAATCAGATTTATGTTAGAGTTTAAGTTGATATAATCCATTGTAGTCTCTTGGTGTCTTTAAAGTCTTGAAGTTGCAGTCTGCGAAGAATGACATTTACCTTATTTACCACAAGACTGAAATGTCGGACAGAACAAGCCTATGGGATAAACCTTGTGCCACTGGGGTGCGAATCTGAATTCTTTCTTTTTCAATATAATTTGTTGAATTTGAATCTGAATAAGCCTGTTTGAAAAATTGCTTTAAAAAATTGAATCTGAATGACAGTATTTGATATTGAATCTTTGTTTTTTGAATGTGTATTGTAGCAGAATTTAAACTTTTGTATTTGAAAAATTTGTTTCCATCATTCATTTTCGTAGTTCAGTTTCTGTTCTCTCCATTCAAATTCAGATCTGAAATACAAATTCAGATCTGAAATTCAAACTTTTGTGCCGCACATCCGGGACCTGACGTGTCAATCTCAGATGGAGTAACGTCAGTTTTGTGCAGCTGTTCTCAACGGCTACCAGCAGAGGGAGGGCGAGGAGCGTGGGGAGGCTGGGGTGGGGGCGGGGGAAAGAGAGAAAGAAATGAAGAAGACGGACACCAAAGGGCAACAACCGGTGTGGTAATGTCGAGAGACCAGTGATCAAACGCCCAGGTTTGTAAAAAAATGTAATTTATAACGATACGTGTACATACTCAAGTTACTCATTTGTGAACAAAAGTGCGGTGATATTGTCATCATCAGCTTAATTGCCAGACTAATGGCCCATACAGAGTAGAACACACGAGACATGCGTGAGTTAGCATGTTGCTGTTTTATTGAGGGTTAACTGGGTTTTGCTTGTGATCATTCTCTCAATTTAACATCCACTAATTAGAAAGAGATGGTGACTAAATTTTGGCTTACATTAACGAGAAAAGGTGACAGAGCGAGAGTTTAACAACTGAAATAGGACATGGGGCTTCTTGGGGAGCCGTTACTTTAAAAGAGACATTCATGTAGCTGGCAGATTGTTTCTTGCAACTCGTAGAATGAGTAATACAGACCGGTAACATTACAGCAGTGGGATAAGCGGAGCTTGAAGACAAGTATGTTCATTACAATGTTGTGAAATTAATAGTGACTCAACATGTCTTGTTTCAGTTTGACTTTCTTTGTCGTGTGTAAATGACAAGTGACGCCTGCTTCTTGCGTTGGTCATCATGCTTTTCATTTACGTTACATTGCTAAAGTTGTGCTAACCTGGCTAAGTTACTGTCTGTAGTATAAAGTGCCGCGCCCTGATACTAAAGGCCATTACACACCGGGACCACTGCGAATTAGCGACACAATGTTGCAAATAATTTGGAGGAGTTTTTGTCTATGCACACCAAGTGGGACACAAAATTGCAAATAAATTACGAAGATTCTAAAACATATTCGGAAAGTGGGAAAAACAAACATGGATTCCACATCAGGCAACGACAATATTGTGCTGATGCTGCCAAAGAAATAAATAAATAATGAGTGCACTGGGTACATCCTATACTTGAAAAGAGAGGGGAGCTTGGGGAGTTTAATTGTTTAGTCCTGGAGCTGAAGCTGTACCACAACCGCTTCAGGACCGACTTTCGGATCTTCATAATTCAGCTCGTTGGCAAATGTTTGCCACACATTGTCTTTGGGATCATTGTCGCGATAGTTCTTGTCTCGCTTGTCGAACAAACACGAGTGTTGTGAGACAAATGTAATAAGACGCTCGTCCACTGTGATACAAAGTTTGAAAGAAGCAGCAGCGAGAAGTGACACTTGCATATCTCGTAACACCGGCTCTGGTTACGCTATCAATACGCAGTCTGATTGGTTGATTGTGTATCTGTCGGATGCGAATATTAAGAAAAATCGACCTTAGTTCGAAAAAATAAATCTCGCAAAATTGCTTAATAGAAATTCGTCACTGATGTGAATGTTTCCATTGACTTCTCATTGATTCGATTAAAAATATTGCCATGCGAATTAGTCGTTTATGTTATGAGATGTATTTTAATGTTTAATTTTGTTGTTTTTGTAGAATGTGATTGTTCAGGAGTGCCTATCCAGAATAAAGGAAAGGCTACATTATGCACTCAACAACAACCCTCTTGATCTGGATTATCTTGAATATATAGTTACCCAAGAGAGGACCTTCCTTGGTGCACTGGAGAGTGTGGAGTTTCCCACTGATGTCTCTAATGCTATTGAAGACCTCAACAGCTTGTTAGAGCAGCAAAATACACCTCCATCATTTCCTGCTGTAGTGAGGATGATGGGCCCTCATGGACTTCATCGGATTCAGATCACAGATACTGTAGTTGTTGCTAACAGCCACACAGGGGACCATCTGATCACATCACCTCAGATTCCAGTAATTTTTGGAATCACCTGGCTCCAGTTTCACAATCCTTGCTTAAAATGGCGGAAGGGGAAGGATGTGAACTGTCAAACTTAATGTTTATGCTCTTCCTCTATATCTCAAGGTCCTGCACCTGATACACCAGAAACTGAGTACCCCAGTCTGTCACAGCTTCCTCCCCAGTACCATGAAAGAAGTATTCAATTAGGCCCGGGCTCCTCCCTGCCTCCACATCAACCCTATGATTGTGCTATTGATCTCATTCATGGTTCTACACCACCTAGAGGTAGACTATATTCTTTATCTGCCCCAGAAAAGGAAGCTATGGAGAAAAGATGGCACCCTTCGCCCTAGCATTGACTACAGAGGCTTAAATGATATTGCCATAAAGAAGCGCTATCCTCTGCCTCTAATGTCCACAGCATTTATTTATTCATTTATTTAGGACAATGCATATTGATCAACACAAGCAAAAGCTTCATAGTAAATGTGCCAGAGTTAGCTACAAAAGC
>JBAMHW010000016.1:4570718-4585581 GCA_037177495.1 Rhadinocentrus ornatus | reverse complement strand
TGAGTATACAACACTGTATCATCTGCATATAATTGCGTTTTGATAGATGAACAAACCTTTGGTAAATTATTGACATAGAGACTGAATAGTATTGGGCCAAGTATTGAGCCTTGTGGGACCCCGGCAGTGCAAGGAAGATAAGATGATTGTGAATTTCCTATTTGTACAGCTTGTTTCCTATCTGACAGATATGATCTATTACAAAATGCCACCATGTTCACCAAATTGGACCTTCGTAATGCTTATCACCTAGTACACATCCGTGAAGGGGATGAATGGAAAACTGCATTTAACACTCCTAAAGGGCACTACGAGTACTTTGTAATGCCATTTGGGCTGACAAATGCTCCAGCAGTGTTTCAAGCACTGGTTAACGATGTGTTGAGACATGCTGAATAAATTTGTTATCTTTTATCTTTATGACATCCTCACCTTTTCCCAGAATCCAGAGGAACATGTTTTCCACGTCCAAAATGTCCTGCAGCAACTTCTCCAGAATCAGCTTCATGTGAAGGCAGAGAAGTGTGATTTCCACAGCTCTACAGTCATATTTACAGCTGGTAGCTATAACATGGATCCCTCCAAGGTTTCGGGCTGTCCGGAAGTGGCCCACACCCGAGAACCGTAAGCAGTTGCAACGTTTTGGGGGTTTTCCAAATTTAATCGGAAGTTTATTAAGAACTACAGTGTCATTTCTTCTCCTCTTCCTCAGTTAACCTCTTTCAGGAAACCCTTCACCTGGACAGTAGAAGCTGAGTCAGCATTCACCTTGTTAAAGCAGCGGTTCACCTCTGCACCAGTATTACGCATGCCGAATCCTCTAAAACAGTTCATCATGGAAGTGGATGCTTCTGATTATGGGATGGGAGTGGTGCTGTCACAAAGGCATCCGGATGACTCCAAGGTGCGCCCGTGTGCTTTATTTTCTAAATGTTTCTCCTGCAGAACAGAATTATTATATAGGTAATCAGGAACTCCTGGCAGTTAAGTTGGTGCAAGAGGAATGGTGCCATTGGCCAGAGGGAGCTACCCAACCCTTCATCGATGGGACCAAACACAAGAATTTAGAGTATCTTAAGACCGCCAAGAAGCTGAACCCTTAGCAAGCCCATTGGGCTTTGTTCTTTAAACTTCTGAACCCTGAGACACCTTCTTATGTTCAATAAAATCTTATTCATCTGATCCTAAGGTCTCTGACATTTTGTGGGTCCACTTTGCTGAATTCTGACACAATTTTTGGTACAACTCGAAACAAGTTTAACTATATAACCACTAAAACTTAAAAACACTTGAATAAAACACATGGTGACACAGTGGTTGGGCTCAGTGTATTGAACGGGAGGATCTCTGTTGTGGACTTGTGAAATGTCTTTGTAAAAGAAGCTGTTTCTCAAGTCTAAGGTGTTAGCCTGAAGCATCCTGTAGCGTTTACCAGATGAGAAGAAAACAAGTTGTGGCCAGGGTGTCTTTGACAACTGCCAAGGCTGTCCATGTGCAGCAGGCCTTGTAAATGTCCTCCAGGCGGGGAAGCTGAGAGCAAGCAATCCTCTTGTTTTGAAAATTGCCAGTTTTCCTGTGTTCCCCAGTGCAGTCATAATCAGAGCACCACACTGCTAAGCAGTAAATGATTGCAGACTGTGGCTGATTTGTAGAAGTTGTGTGGGAGTAATCCCCTCCTCAGACAACTTTCTTGGCCATCACAGTAATAATGGACAAAATCAAGTCCTGGCTGATGTGTACTCTGAGGTACACTGATGTTGTTTGGGGATAGATGTAGGGCATCCAACTTTTAAAGCCCAGTATCATTTCCCTCGTCTTGGATGAGTTGAAGATCAGGTAGTTTCATCCTCTGCTCTCCAGGTTCTGGCTCTCTGTTCTGAGGGCAAACTCGTTGTTGTTGATTCTGCCAACCACATTGTTATCAGCAAACTTTACTATGGTGTTGGTATAAAGTATATTGGTAATTGATTTGCTAAACTGCAAAAAAAGGGGGCAGTCTGACTGCAAAAGAGATAGCTTTCTTAGAATTGCTCAGAATTCACAGAACAGCTTTAACTGTTCAAATGAACCTATATAGTTTGTTGGCAGGTGAAAAAATAAGACTGTCAAGTCCTGCTGAAAGAACAAGTACCGATAGAAAACTTGCACATGTTCACTTGATGTGGATGGTGCTGGTTTAGTCTGAAGATGAAGCAACTGTACTTAGCAAAGTGCTCTCACTGTAATAAATTTTCTTTATTCTGACGTTACTGCAGGGGAGGCCAATGTCGGACCTCAAGAGCCACAATCCTGCAGGTTTTTCATGCATCCCTGCACCAACACACCTGACTTAAAGTATTGAGTCATTGTGCAGATCCTTATAGGCTGTTGGAACCATTTAATTTGAGTTAGATGTGCTGGAGCAGGGAAAATTGATGCCACTTACCTGCTGCTGTTTGGCTCAGCCAGCCTACATAAGAGCCAGTCTGCAATCCCCTGGTCGCCAGATTGTTGCCTTACCCTAATGGTACAATACCGGACATTCAGAGATTCTTTTGAGTTTGTGTGTACAGCCTGACCCCAAACCTTTTTGTCTTGTCAACCTACCAAGGACTCTGGATTAACTAAAATAAATCTCTGTTACCACTTTACTGTATCTGTTGTCTGCTCCTTCCTGGTTCCTGCCTGTCTTCCTGCAAACCTTAAGACTAGGTTTCCAAAACAATGATTTTAACCAAATATCTAAATTATCAGACAACCAGATTTTTTTGTTTTTTTTATTTTTATTTTTATTTTTACTGTGATCACAAAAAATGTAAGGCTAATGGGTAATGTGGTGAAATTGATTAGAGTATTAAGTCCATTTTTCGAGAAACAATTTCCCCAATGATGTAAAAAGGACCAAAAAATTATTTGCAGATTTTAGGAGGACCAATAGAACAAGCCAAATTCCACTTCACCATTGGAGCAGATGTTAGTAGTGGAGTATTACCGGTGCCTAGAGTTATTGAACTGTAACTACAACACTAAAGCTGACTGCAAAAAGGGACAGATCAAGATTCAACTTCTGGAGTACGCTAAGGTCCTTAATTGTTTGCAGAATTTTTTATAAGACTCTGGTGGAGAGTACAAACTGCTTGCAGCTGTCGCTAGCGGTAGCAGCACTAGAGCCAGTGACACAAAGAAGCTGAATAACTGATATAAAGGTTCAATCTATGCTGACAATCGTTCCAAAAACTTTGTAGGTGATTATGCAAAGAAAAATGTTGAAAAAGCTGCTCAGCTAAAACATTCCACAGAGAGTATTATTTTGCCCAAAACAGGTGATTCCAAAAATGAGATCCCAACACTGGGAGTCGTAACGTGTTGAATGCAGTATATTTAATAGGTTGTGTGACAGATCAAATTTACTGTTCCATTAATGACAAGGCAGCATCAGGACGCTGATTAGGACCCTCATAAAACACAGCAGGTGACAGGGAATGGCCTCGGTAAAGTGGCTCTGCCTTGATAAATTATCACACTCAGGCCTTTCCCTAACTCCATCTCAGAAGTGGCACGACTGCGCTTCATTCTCATCAGTTCCGTAGAGGACGGTTATCATAGGATAATTGCATGCTATCAAAAGTGCCATTTGTCATCTGGAGGAAAATTCAAAATGACAGGTAAATCTCAAATGAAACTTGGAAAAAAAGCACAGCTGAGATATTTTTTCCCTGTTAACCATCTGATTATACCTAAGTTTGTTGTTTTTGTTTTAGTAAGTGTATCATGTTTGGAGCTGTAGTACCTTTTTAATGTTAAAATCCAGCTTTTATTCCAGTTTTTCCACATTTATGACTTAGTAGGAAGGTGTGCCAAAGCAGGATGCACATTTTAGTCATCTCCATGACACCTCTTACAACACAAAATGGTCAATTCATCTTTTCATTTCACATCTTGGCACTCCTTGGAAATGTTTGCACCTCAGAAAGAAGTGTGATGAAGAAAAGCAAAGACAAAGCAAAACCAAAACTAAGTACATATATCTACTCAAATGGCATCCTTTATACAGAAAATGGGGAAAGCAGAGGTTTAGAAATGAAACAGAATTTTACTTTATTTACTTAAGTGCATTATAAAGCAGAACTTCATTTAACAAACATCTCAAAGTTTTCTAAATGAGGTTATGATGGGCATGAGGAGCCCAGCATCCATCAATAAAGAACACAAAACAAACAGCTTTTCAGGAGTATGTCTACCAAAGGAACAGCACTTTGCTAAATATTATTTACAAGTAATAGTTGATATTTGTTAATCTGAAAGCTAATGTGCAGAAAATATTTTAATCATGTTTTTATCTTCAGCGGTAGTTTATCTACTGCAAAACCACATAACCAGCGTCAGACAGAAATGTATCAATGGTGAGGTATAATGTTAATGGAGTTGCAATGGTATCTTTTAGATGCCATTACATTATGTAATCACATTTACCTTACCATCGTAAGTTAAAGTAAAGGCCTTGTCTTTTGCCACAAAAATGAATGAATCCATCAACTGATCTACATTCACACCAACATTTATTCAGATGCGCAGACCGTTATTGTGTCATCCTGTTAAAAGACCAACAAACAGCAACAAAACTACATCCTGCAGACTGTATTTACCAGGTAATGTTGCATTGCATCAAATGTAATTTGTTTTGGTGTTTCGATCCACTCAGTTGTTGCTGATTACAAACTAAAAGGCTTTTAATTTTTAAAAAAATCATCTTTAAACTTTCTTCCAAAATCAAATTCCAAAAGCTCTAACACAAGCTGATTAAATGCTTTTCCAGTACCAGCAGTGGCTTGTCTCTCATGGTGCTACAGGCTTTAACAAACAGCTGGTGGTTTCTGAAAAGCATGATGTCCTAAAATAATCATGGTAGTTTATCATTTTTGGCTGAACTGTGGACAAACACAGCAGGAGTTAGAATGACTTGCCAGCTGTCTTGCTGACAGGTAAAATTTATCTAAATTCTCTATTTTTTTTTATCTGAAAGCTGTTCTTAGTTTCAGAATCTCTATGTGACATGTTAAAATAGATCTTTATTTATAATTGTACAATGAAAACAAAATGAAAAACTGTTTAGCAGCTCTTCAAAAATGGGAAATAGGAAACATAAATGGTACATTAAATTACTAAAATGATTCTTGAAGTCAATGAGGTTGGATGAGGTGAGATGCTTTTTATTTAATGGCTACAGAAGAGGGAGAAGAGGTTAGCATGGATTGTCTTCAGCATCTGCCTCAGATCCTTCCAGTTTGGTCCAGTACAGTTGCTACACCATACAAACCAGCAACCCTCAGGCTCAAGACAACCCCTCTACCAACTGAGTCACGCCGCCACACACACAATCAATCCAAGCTAATTTCTTGTAATTTTAAAAATGCTTAGCTAAGATAAACCAAATGGACTGGATTGAATCTAGTCTTCGATTCAATCCCACTGCATGAGTATGCGTGAAGCAGTGGGTGACCGTGCAACTGTGCATGTTTATCATTCATTTGTTTGGTAAAAGGCACATCTTTAAAGCAACTGTACATAATTGTACAACCTTACAACTGAGTTCTTGTGACTCGTTTTAATTGCACACTGACATTCAATCATCATGGCCATCGCTGCCCTGCGACATCCTAAGGCTTCACTTTTTTTCTTTTTTTTTCTAGTCCAGAGCATCATGTTACAGCTGTGTTTTGCTTTACAGCAACTAGAGTTCAGCACATCAACACACTAGCTGAACATCATCAGAGGAAGTGATGAAAAGAGAGTGAAAGTCACAGAGGGAGAGATAATAATAATAATAATAATAAATTTTATTTAAAGGCGCCTTTCTTGGCACTCAAGGACAGCGTACAGAGATACAAAGTTAAAAAAAATCAACAATTAAAAGCAAATAAAATCGGTAGACAAAGCAGTATGCATCAGATGGGATAAGCAATTTTAAACAGGTGTGTTTTGAGCTGTGATTTAAAGTGGGGAAGTAAGTCGATGCTTCTGAGTTGAGATGGTAGATAAGACAAGAGTCAATATCAGAATGACTTTTACTGGCTGGAGAAGAGACCAAATGCAAGACCAATTACGAATTAGCCTTCATTAGAAGGCACTAAAGTAAGAAAGTCTGCCAAAGTTTAGTAATGTGACTTTAAAGAAAAAGTTAGTTGTTTCATTGAAAATGGGCAAAAGAGTTTATACGCTGAGACTAATTCTGTCTTAGTATCAATGTAAATCAGAGCCGATATTAGTGGTTGTTGGTGGACTTTTTGACCAGAATAAAAGGGGATTTAATTGACGGATAAATTGCAATATTAGTGCTTCAAGTTTAGACATCTTGAATTTAATAGCTAGTTATGGTGTTTCCACCCTTTCTTCCCCAGATGATTTTTTGTCTACCGTAATTTAACCCAATCGATTGCATTTGATAATTTTTTTGGTGTATTTTGATCAGGTTGTTAACCCAACCTGTCCACATCACAGAACACAAGACAGGGCAAGAACAGCTGTTAAAGATTGCAGCCGTGACAGTTTAAACACTGGCTGTGTCCATTTGAAAAGGATTACATTGTGCACTCTCAGTTATAACAAGAAGCATATCAAACTCATAGCGTCGAGTAAACTCTTCCAGTCTCAGCTAAATGGCCCGTAGCACAGAACACACAGTGTTAGTACACAAGGCTGCTGTGGCGATTGTTTACAGGTCTTTTCAGTAAGTCATTCGTGTCCGGCCACAATGAGCAATGATGAGGCTACGTGAGGAGCAGCATGCAGGTTCAGTTATCAAAAACACTGTTGCTAGATGGCCCTCTATTCAAAGCTTTATTTCTCACATGGTGACAGTGTGATGATGGATGAGTCACTGAGATGTGTGTTTGTGAGGGTACTACACTATATCTATGTCATTTTGAAGTGCTTGGTGCTGTGCATAAATTGGGAAGTTTGTCTACATGCATTTTTTATTTTTTTATTTTATGCCTTTGGAAGAAGATTAAGTGCCCTACAGATTGTTTTTTTTCATTGTCAACAAATTTTGTACACTTGGTTAATGGGAGATGCTTTTAAAATGTGATAAATGATAGAACAACCTTCAAGGATGCACTTTTTTTCTTTTAAAGCCTAGATAATAAATTTGTATTTCCAAACCCTGGAATGCCAAACACCATAAAATCTATTGTTTCTGAAACATTCTGTTAAAAATCATCTAGTTTTCAGCACATTGTTATTCTCAGCAGTTATATATTGAGTTATATTTTAAGGTCCAGGTAGTCCTTTACCATCACATTTTCATGCTTGGGGAACTTTTTTATAACATTTTATTACCAGTGTTGTGCTAGTTACTGAAAAAAAGTAACTAGTTAAAGTTACTAGTTACTTCATTTAAACAGTAACTCAGTTACTTTGTTGATTACTTATACCAAAAAGTAATGTGTTGCTATTAAAAGTAACTTTTTAGTTACTTATCATGAAATTTTTCCTATTAATATCCTGTATGTTGATACAAACTCAAACTTATTTCCTCAAGACTAATTTATTGAAGTCAGACCAGCATATTATTTGAAAGAAAAAAAATTAAATATAAAAACTAATAAAACAGTAATATAAATCTTTCTCCTTGTCTTTATTATATATATTTTTATTTGAATATTTCTTTAGTCATTCGCAGGCATAGTCACTATCTGCCAAGTGAAGTTGTGCATGTGTGGGTGGGGGTGTGCCAGTTCGGATGCCCGCAGTAACCAAGGAAACGGAGTTGTGGACACTAGTTAAAACAAAAACTAAAACAAAAAGGGGGTATTTCTTTGTGGACAGTTGTGAGAGAATCAGGGGGGACTACAAAGGAAGCAGAGGAAGCTTTAACCTGCAAGTGACGATAGTTACAAGTGACTTCACAGAAAAAGAAGCCCAAAAAGTGGACTTTGCAACATTGTCCATGTCATGTTGCATCACTACTGTAAACAGGAAAAAGCTCGCAGCTGCTGGCCAAAATGTTTTCATTTTGCAAGTAATGGAGAAACACACGGTATGGTAACAGTAACTGAGTTGCTCTATTTCAAGATTAATGCGTTAGAGTATTAGTTACTGACAAAAGTAACAGCATTACAGTAACGGGTTACAACCAAACACTGCTTCCTACCAATATCCTTCTACAGTGGCAACTGAAAAATCATCTGTTCTAGACATGAGAATCATGGCTCTTTGAAGGTAGCTGGATCTTGAGAAGCCATTCCTTTCAAAGAGCCGTTGAAAAGGCTCATTCTTTTTATTTTAGAAAAAATAAAAAGTAAAAAAACAGTAAGATAAATCTTACTGTCTGCATCACTGCAGACGCCGCTCATATCCGCCTGTCGATCTCCCACTATATCCAATTTTTTTACTTTATTTATTTATTTACATAAGAATTAAATAAAGTGTAAGGCCTGGTACACACATAAAGACTTTTTTAATCTCATGAGATTTTTTCATCTGGTCTAACACGTGAAAAAATCAAGCATTAAACTGTTGATCATGCTGTGTGTGGTGTGCTCCAATAATAAAATCACAGAACAGGACACACATAACGATGCTGTCCTGCAACTCGTCTACAATCTAGTCCTCCAAGTCTATGATGTTCTAGGATGTTTATTTTTTATTGGTTGATTTTCTTAGTTTGTTTTATTTTGTACGCTTTTATTGTGACTTTTGTAACTTCTGACGGAGCGGCACACTGAGTAATGTCAGTGGGACTTTCCTGGTTGAAGTTTAAACAAATTCAAAAAATTTAAAAAAAACAGTGTCTCACCTGTTTCATCCTTGTATTCCATCCTTATTTAAATTAAAACCTTAATTTCTGCACCCGTCTGCCTCCTGCCTCTCTGCCCCGCATTTGGGTCCTCATATCCATGCCTCAACCGTGACAGCATATCTACTTTACCAAACATAACAGATACGGCTTTGGGTGCGTCCTCCCCCTTTGATAAATAGCTCAGTTTAAAAATAAAAACTTCTTGGCTTCACGGTTAAAGTCTGTCCTCTGTGTTTACAAAACCCAACATCAGCATTAAATTGGCACCTGTTCGCTGAAAGCCTCCAACATTTGCTGACCCTGAATAGTGTGCTTACCACAACTCTTCTCGAATGAATTTAAAATGACTACTTCACACTAATTTAAAACTGGAATGCAGTCCCTGAACAAAAGCTGGCCCTTTTGCTTTTTCTGTAGCAAGCAAAGCCAAAGAACTAATACAAAATTTATTGACTAGCATAAAAGAAAAAAAAAGGAATGTCAATTTTAATAGATAAAAGCAGCTGTGCTTCAGGTTTTCATTAGTCTTGCTACAATAATAAAGCTACTATTATTTTAATAATGCTACCAGGTTAAAAAAAAAAGTGACAATGTATAAGAAAAATTTGAAACTTTTCTTCTGGATCAATAAAGGATCTATTGTTTAAATCACTTGGGGTTTTAAAGCAAAGACGTTTCTCATGTATCCAGGTTAAGTCAAGTTAACTGGACTTTGTTTAGTTTTTTGGGATCTTTTGCTCTTGTCCAGAAGCGCTTCTACAGTCCTAATTGAGATAGTGGAACATTCCATTTAAGTAGCCACTGTGGTCGCCGATCTTTTAAAGTCTGCAATCATTGTAGAGTCATGGCTTACCTTAGGTCTCGTTAGACGGATCATTGCTCAGAGTTTCTATTGAGGATGAGTTTGAGTAAGTGTCGTCATTCTCCTTGGGATAGCTAAATGGATGCTGCTGTAGGTGGAGGAGATGTAATATGTCAGTCTTCACCCTTTGTTTAGTGAAGGTCCTTTACAAGCTAAACTCACGTTTGAACCCTGGTTAAACGAGACCATGTATGCTCTCAAGTGCGAATGTAGACATGCTGAAAGAAAATGGAAGGACAGCTTGCATCTTTCTTTACAAATTCTGAAATTATCTGAATACCAGAAAGCTGTTAAGACAGCTAAATAAGTTTATGTCCAGTCTTATTTCTTCTAAAAGCCACAGGCCTCAGTTGTTTCTTAAACCAAATTATTTAAGTAATTCCCCTAGCATTATGGTATCACATCCTACGTGTAAGAGGCTCTTATCCTGTTTTAAAGACAAAATCTCTACAATCAGAGCTTCTCTCCTTCTTACCTCCTTCTTACTTAGGCCTCTGATCCTTCTGCCCTTCCTGTGTGAGTGTTCTCTAGACTGTTTCCTCCTAGACTGCTGAAGGATGCCTTTGACTCTGTTGGACCTTGTTTATTTTAATGATCAGTAATGCTTCTACTTCTTCAGTTTGTGTTCCTTCTGCTTTTGGTTGGCGGCTGTCATGTAGAAGTGGTGTGGCAGTTGTCTTTCAACTGTAAGGTTCGTGGGTTGATTCCAGGCTTTCCCTGATTACATGTCGAAGTGTCCTTAGGTAAGACACCTAACCCTAGGTTGCCCCCCGATGTGCCTATTGGGGTATGAATGTGTGCGTGAATGAGTGAATGTGACAAGTAGTGTAAAGTGCTTTGATTGGTCAAGCTGACTACAAATGTTCTTTCCTGTTACACACCCATTTCTAAACTCCCTCTAAACTCGAAGGTTTTAGGGAAATAAAACATCCATTTGCTGTTAGAATGGAATTTTTTAGAAATTCTAGTCTGGTTTTAAAGTGCACCAGAGTAGTGAAACAGCTCTTTTGAAAGTTTTTAATGATCTGAATTTAACAGTGGACTTAGGTCTAAAAGGAATCTGGATTACCAATCAGCAGCCGTTGATACAGTCAACCACTAAATTTTACTGTCTTGATTGGAGCTGTGTGTCAGCCTTGAAGGTTCAGCCCTAAAGTGGTTCCACTCCTTCTTCTCCCTGAGGACTTTCAGCTATAACTCCAATATGGCCCCTCTTGACTGTAGAGTGCCCAAGGCTCCATTTTGGGATTATTTTATTTGGCCATCCATTTAATTTAGCTGCTGACAGCATTGTGGGCTCCCTGGATTCTTTTACCCACACTTGTGCTTAAAAGGTTGTGTTTACCTTCAGTTGTGTCTCTTAGCTAAGGTGTAGCCATACATCCCTGTAAGTTAGTTTGAGCATGTTGAAAGAGACTCTAGTCTCCAAAAGAGCACTTTTAGTCACCAAAGACATATTTGCGTTTCAAAGCAATGCCTATGATTATTTTCGATGATCCTATAGACAAGAAAAATTGGCTACGTGCACAATATGGCGCCTGGTTACGTTCTGACGCCGAGTATGTGGGCGAGCCCTTCTGGTTGGGTACTTTTAACAGCTACAGCGGAATACCGGCGACTTTCACTCATTCATTCATTTATTTTTGTTTATTTTTGTCCACCATGAGAATGTTAAGAGTCCAAGAAAGGCGACTTGCTTTTCAAAGAGTTAGAATGTCAGGTCTCCATTGTTGTGTACATTTATGCACGCATTCCTCACGTTGTAACAAAGTAATAAGTTTTCATTCATTCCCTGTTGATCCTGTAATACAAGCTGAGCGGCAGAGGAAGATCCGGAGGGACAACTTCAACCCGACCAAAAACACCCGGGTTGTTGTAAGCATTTTAAGGCCACGGATTTTATCGTGACTGCTGGGGGGGCGAGACAGTTTCAGAAGGGCGCAATACCTGTTCTCTTCAGCTGGAATAGGTATCAAGTACCTGCACCAAGACCCAGTGTTTTGGAACGGCATTCATGGTCCGAAAGCCCCGGTCCGAATTCTGGTTCTGAAGATGAGATGAAAACTGAGGTATTGTCAGTCGACCACGACTACTGTGTGGCTCCAGAGACGGGAAGGGGAGCGTCTGAGCTGGCCGATGAGAACGAGGCTTTGCTTCAGAAAATAGCGGAGCTGCAGCACCAGGTTGGGATGCTACAGCTACGGCTGCGATTTGGGACATGATGAGGACATTCGCTTCCACACCAGGTTTGCATCCTACCAGCATTTCCTCGCATTTTGAAAATTGGTGGAGCCTGCTGTGAAAAGCAAGATTGTGAGTACAGTCTCTCACCCAACAGTATGTATGACATTATTCACATGATGCTGCTACTAGTAATAATATTAATAATAATAATATGGATAAAAAGGAATATGAAATATGATCTATGTTTCTTTTGGGAGCAACAGGAGGGAACTAACAAAAATATGTTTAAATGTTACAAATAACTAATCAGTCATGATCCATTTTAATTAAAAGAAAAATTAGGGTGGGTGTTGGTTTCTCATCAACTTCTAATAACTGGAATTGCACCCTACAGCGCTGTAGTAGAGGTAAAATAATTATTTCAGATATAACATCACCAATTTTGGGGGTATACTGACTTTAAAAATAAAATAAGCACTCTACAAAGTACATAAGAAAACACAATTTAATAATAAATTAATAAAATGCTAACAGTACACAGAAAAATCCAACTTGGACATTATATACAGTTGCACTTTAACTATGTACATCTGGATGACTTCACAAATGTGACGGAGAAAAAAAAAAAAAAAAAAAAAAAAAAAAAAGATTGCAGTTTATTTCCAAGAACTCTGAAACAGAACAATAAAACATCAACATTGGTTTACAAGTCATTTTTGACTAAGTTTATTTTTGGATTCAGTTCAGGTTTTCTGATTGACCCTGAGCTAACCGAATGAGCCATTTTAAAGGGGATTAACCCAAGAAAAAGTAAAAAAAGAAATAGTCTCCCTTCTCCATTATAACCTTTGCCACCCTAGCCATCCCAGTGAGTAACATCTGTCCTTGTATCTGCCAGTAGTAGCTGTGGCTCTGCTTCAGTTTTAATGTGCCATTCTGCATTTGCAGTTGCTGCAGTCAACATAGCTTTTGGCGTTGGGACTTGATTTCAACCAGTCTAAATGGTGGGCTCTCAGCTGAGTCGAAGATAAGACCATCTGTGGTTCCTAGCCAGGGAGCATCTGGATGTACTATAAAGCCACAGGGTGCTGGTAAGAGATAGGTGCAACCATACTGTACAGGTCTAAACACAGAATTCACCAGAGGAACATCCTTGTTTATATCCATGGTGGTGATCAGGGGTGCGAAATCTGCAGCAAAATCCTTGTATGCCTCAGCCACTTTTAAGACATCTGGATCCAGCAGGTGCCCTCGAACTGCTTTGTATCGCTTACTCCAATGAAAAAGTTATATTATTATCATTAGGAGTTGATGAGAATAAAGAGTAATGCACAACAATGATAGTGAGAAACAGACAGAAAAAAAGGATGAAAATAAAACAAAGAATCTGACAAATTCATCAGGATACATTACCTCACATCATCAGCAACCGTGTACTGTCTGGTTTTTGGCTTAGTAGAAAGTACCGTCATCTTACCAACTCTGCCCGGTTTTACACCCTAAGCACACAGAAGAATATTTTAAGAATTATTAAAATGTAATAACTGGGATTTTTCCCTCGCAGGGCTGTAGTAAATGCTGCAGTTAACATACTGGGTTAAACTGTGTGGGATTCATCAAGATTTAACATATGTATGCCCAGTAATACTCTTATGAAAAATTTAGTACCATTGGGATTGTTATAAAGACATTGGACCACAGCCTCCACCATCATCAAATATGTTTTGGATGTCTTCATAGTTTACCCACCTCTCTTAATACAACCATAATTGAATAATATTTTCCAGTGCTTTGTTGTTCACTAATTACAAAGTAAAAAGTTACAAAGTTCTCTTTGAATTATATGTAATAATTATTCATTGTTACACAGATTTTATTCACAATTTCAGTTGTAAGCAAAGTTACTAAACTGAAATTGTGAATAATTTCTACAGAAACTTTTACAAATTGATGAGCTGCTGCTGTTCCTGATGCACCTCTCATAAGGTTACAACTCAAGGACTTTGCTGACAGGTTTAACATTCATGGCAGTACTGCCAGTCAAATTTTGTCCACTTGGACACAATTCCTGTATTGTCTGTTCGGAAGCAAGCGCCTGGAAGTTGTGAAAGCTCATCTTCCACCTGAGTTTGCCGCTTTCTCCGACACATGTGTGGCACTTGATTGCACAGAGATCTTCTGCCAGACACCATCCTCTCTACTTCTGCATAGTGAAGTCTTCTCCACCTATAAGTCCCCTTAAACATTCAAGGCGATGATTGGTATGGCACCCCATGGTGCCATTACCTTTGTGTCTGGACTATACGCTGGATCCATGAGCGATCATGAGATCTTCAAGCTTTCAGGGATCACAAAGCTGCTGCTGCCAGACATGGCGAACATGGTGGACAAAGGTTTTGTTGTTGACAACATTGCTCCCTGCAAAGTGTACCGACCTGACTTTCTCTTAAAGAAACAACAAATGAGTAGGGAAGATGTCAGGCAGACGTAGTCAATTGCACGTCTGAGTGCATGTGGAAAGGTGCATCTGGAGAGTAAAAGGAAACAAACTGTTCGACAAGGTGATACCACTGTCTGTGTGTGGGAGCATTGAGGAGTTGTTCAGCGTTACCTGCTTCCTGGTCAATTACCAGAAAGGACCGCTAGTTAAGGCGTGGGCAGCTTGAGAGTGAATGTTGTTGTTGATGTTGTAGTAATGGTGTTATGCTCTTCAAAACATTACAATGTAGAAAATCTGGAACATTTCATGCACGTTATAAAGTTCTTACCATATTTCTTGGTTTGTGCCATTGCTGCGCAGTGTCTGTGTAGCTCAGCACAGTAATGTGCCGTTTGGAAAAGGAGAGCAACGTTGTGATTGCAGAGTGCTTTCCCAGCAACACAACTGCACTCGGCCACAGCTATGTAAACAGATGTGCCGCTTTCAAATGTAATCTATTAATTAAAACAAAAATTACTTTAATATCACATTATATTACAGATACAAAAGAACACCAAAAGAGAGAAAGATGAAAGCAGGCTTAAGTACAAACATTTTA
>JBAMHW010000016.1:4540952-4552845 GCA_037177495.1 Rhadinocentrus ornatus | reverse complement strand
GGATGGATGGATGGATGCATGGATGGATGGATGCATGGATGGATGGATGCATGGATGGATGGATGCATGGATGGATGGATGGATTTGTATGCAGAACATGAGGTAACTGAATTACACCTAAGTTACAAATCACCATACAATGATTGTTAAATCCCACAAAAAAAACACCCGCACTTCTTTATGAATAAGGTCATTTTTTTGTTTGTTTGTATCATTCAACCTGCTTTAATTTTTAATCCAAGAACCAAATACCCTTCTAATTTCCATGCAGCATTTTTCCCACTGCCTCAGTTCTTTTCTTGGCTGCCTAAGCTTTTACTTTTTACCAAAGATTTTATATACTTGTTGCCATTCTTTTGTTTAACATTTTCTACATTTATGTGTGTTTGGTGTCAAGATGGCCATGGATATGTATTACAATGTGGAGTACACCATCCAAGAGACCTCCTGCACCAAGACCTCAGCAGCTGATAACTGCCCTCTCATGACATGCGAGTTTGCTGTGAGTTGTGAGAAATTTTTTACTGTTTGTTTTTTTCCAAGTTTAATCATGATCAGAGAGATAGGCTTTTAAATACCAGGATTTTCAGTCTCTTCTGTAAAATTAAATACAGTGGTAATTCTTCCTGTGGTGCTTTGGTTATAGTTAGATCTACACCAGGACCACACTGGACTCAGTACTTGTAGAGCAGCTGACCCCCTAATGAAAATGTGACTTTTAAACAAGGAAAAATTACACATTTTACATAACTTTGTATAACTGGTGTGTCAATTTACTTCTCAAATACTTTATAAAATCACCCAGATTCTGTTACTACGGTGGAGTAAAGAAATGTATACAAAGCTATTCAACCTCTTCTATTGTAAAACTTAAGTTAACTTCACAAGTTGTCCAACTAGTCAGTCAGTTGTTGCATGATGTAATATTTTTATGTGTGTGTTGAGCATTTGTGTTTATAACTATGTAGTTTTAACATCACATTGCAGTCATTGACCCCAATGAAAGGTGTTCATATTTTCCCCTGTGGGAATGTAACTCTGGTCTTCCATTTCGGAGACAGATGCTCTGCCAGCTGAGCTATCCAGCTGCTAATTCTAAAAATTCCACTTCTTCTCTTACTTTTTTCTTGTTCTTTTCTTCTTAGCACAAGGGATTCTGTACCGCCTCCCTTTACTACCTTCTCGATAAAAAAGAAAGCATTTCTGTAGACTGTGAGATCTATGAGCCTGAGGTAAGACTTATAATGACAGAATTTTTATATAAAAATTACAAAATTTGGATTATTATATTTTTTATTTTTATCATTTGTTCATTATGTGTTCTTTAGGCTGCCGAGAGGGAAAAGAAACACCACCTTCTGGGCGGAGAGACTGACCACAGCCACAATGACACGGACTCACACAACCATGACCACGATGCCGCACACTCTGCTGACAAATCACACACACACGATCATGTGCACGACCACACCAAGAGCCACTCTCATCATGACGACGCCCACAAGCATGCTGATGGCAGCGACCACCACCACACGCATGACCATGGGCCAGGCAGCTCCCACAGGCACGCCCACGATCACTCCCATGACCACGGGCATGGCCATGACCACGTGCACGCTCATCACGCCAAGGCACACAACCACAGCGGCGACTTCCCTAACCAGCACCATGACTACAAGCATGCAGATGGCGTGCATACCCACCATCATGACCATGAGATTGCTCTGGACCATGATCACAAGCACGCTCACCTACATGAGCATGAGCACCACCATCATCACCACGACCATGAGCATGAGACCGGAACGCACGACCACCCAGAAGGTGTGGTGAGGATTCTGCCCGCCATGGACCAGCCCATGACCCTGCCTTCCTTCCCCGATGTCCCTGCCGGTGGACCAGAGGTTGGAGTCGTCCTCCCCCTGAAGCCTGACCCTCAGATTCCAGGGGTAACGGAGCCCACCATCCTGCCCTTCCCGACCTCAGTCTCAGCCAAGTGCCCCCCTCCAAAGGTAGGAAACGACCTGGTGGAGAAACTTTTCGCTGAAGACCCCATGTTCAAGCCCACCGCATAAAGAAGCCTGTGGAACTAAAATAAAAACTCTTCCTAAACCACTGACACAGATTTAGGTGAAGAGAAGGGAAGAAAACTATTTCATACATTTGCAGTCACCTTACTGATTGTATGTCCTGACTTTCAACCATTTAATAAAGAGCTTAGATGAGAACTTAGATTTATTACCATTTTATCTGCTTGTGGCAACATGTACATGAGTAATAAAGTAATACAACCACTAAGCTTGTCATTTTCTGGCAGCATCACACCAGCATTCACATGGACAAACCATTTCAAACTATATCAGTGTTCATCCATCCAACTATCCATTCATCCACCCATCCATTCGTTGTCTCCAGGAGGGTTGGGGTTCAACCTAGGCAGGTTGCCAGCCCATCGTGGTATCAGTGTTCAGTGTTTTGTTTTGTTTTTTGTTTTACCTGAAAGCTTTACCTTAACAGTAAGTCGATTGGCAGCGCTCTTATGCTGAAGGGTTCATCTCACTAGTTTGGTTCCACTAAAAAGAAATTTAATGGCAAATCAGTGCAATGTAGTTCTGCTTGATCTCTTTGATCATATGATGACATGTTTGTATGTTTGGTTCTCCTTCACGTGGATAATTCAAACATACAAGACAAGTGGTCACTGAATGACATGATAAACATAATTCTGCTCATATGAACTGTCTGCAGACTTCAAACCAGTTTAACACCAATGCAACATGTTCAGTCAGCAAATCCTCACCACACGGCGAATAAATACCAAACAAGACCCAACGATGCAGATGAAACTGCTATTCTGTGGTTTCACAACTTCCTTTCAATTCTCACATCTGGATGTTTTTCATGATATCTGTTACAGGTTGCATTAAATGAATGAAATGAAATATTGTTTTGATCCAATCTACTTGCCCAACAACTAATTCCTCTCATGTTTCCTGTAATCGAAGTTTAGCCAAAAAACTTGGTGACAACCAACATTAGGCTTTTTAGATATTTCTAAAGTTATTGACAACATTGAGTTTGAATTATCACGGGGTCTGTTCTCAAGCACACTGTGCAGTCCTTCACAGTCTCTAGAACCATCTAAACCTCATACAAGAACACATTAAATACTTTTACAGCATCTCTACTCCAAACTCACTAAGAAACTAACATTGTGCAATAATACAATAGAAAATATTAATAAGTCTTTTTTGACCTTATGCATTTACATAACGAAATTTCTTTCGGTAACTCTCATCTTAAAGTCAAATATATACATTAAATTAAATAAAATTAAAATATTAATTTAAAAAAACACAACAAACCAATAATGAAAGTGCTTAATTAAAAACACACAATGGTAAAAGACACAAAATATACAGTAAGTTAGACAATAAAAAAATTAAAAAAGGGAGTTTGCAAATAGACTATGTGCGATAAAGCAAATGGTGCAAGTTGCATCTCAGACAGTCATTGAACATTCAGGGGAAGGTCGTGAGTCTGTATTTGTGTATGTGTATTGAAGAGATGGTGGTGAGACAGATTTCACAACTCTCGTCCTGCTCATCCTATTCTGTATGTTTCTGTATCTCTTCCTTGAAGGAATAGGCACAAACAGTCCATGGCCCGAGTGTGTGGGATCAGAAGCAACACAGCTGGCTTTTTCTGCACTAGGTTAAACTGATAGCCTGCTATTCATCCATCCATCCATCTTCTATACCAGCTTATTCTGGAGTGTATCCCAACAGTTACCGGGAAGAGGCAGGGTACACCCTGGACAGGTCACCAGTCAGTCTCAGGCCGGCTATTCATTATTTAATAATTATTTAACAGTTAGTTAATAAGCTGACACTTAGAAGTGTTATTACCATTTAAATTGCTGCTATAGCAGCACCAAGTAGATAAATCCCATTAAATCCGTACAGTTGGCTGCAGTTTTATAACATTCCACTGCTCTTAGTTTGCAAAATAATTTAAATCAGTTCAAGACAATGTTTGGATTATTTTTAAGATACAAAAATCAGTAAAATGTGGTATAGATTATTTGCTAGCAAACAACTGAAACATAATCCTAAAGGCTGATATAATGGTTAAAGTTTTTGACACAGCAGAGGCTCTCAGAAGTCTGCGTGCACTCTCTTTATTTACTTTTACTGGCGAAATCAGCTCTACAGACGCAGCAAACAGCTCTTATCTTTCAGCTTGGCTGTGATCCTGTTACATTGCAAAAGTGAAAAAACAATGTTTTTCTAATAAAGATTGACTCAGTAATTTCCAGTTAAGGGCTGTAAAAAACAGTAAAATAAATCAATACGCAGAATTAAATTTAATCTAATATGTTGTAATGCATGAGTGGGTGTTTCTACTTCAGCTTTTGGGAAATCACATATTCTTGTTAAACTCTAATAAACTTTTATTTCCATTTTGAAGATAAACTGCAGTGGATGCAGTAGGAACTGAGACCGGGTCCACGCCATTTACCACCCGGGTGACCCGGCGGCGAGCCAAGTGGGCAGACATTTTCCTCAATTTAAACCGGGCGATCAGCCTGGGCATCAGCCGGATGACTCGCTCAGATCCGACAGTTTGTTTGGCAAGAACGACCCTTTTAACCACATGGGTTGAACAAACAAATCAGTCATCAGTCACTAAGTTTTCCAATAAACTTAGAAAATGTTCTAACCTGATAAATAATGTAGATGTGTTGCCTTTGTTTATTTAGTTGATAACTTTATATTAATATGATTCCTTAGACAACTTCTGCTGATATTATGATTCTTTTCAGCTGCTCTAGGCAGCAAAGTTATGTTACAATCCAACTAATTCTTCTTATAAATGAGACCTCCAGTGGACTACATCCTGAAAGAAATATGTACAAAATGATAGCTTTATTATTAACTTTGTTATTTTTATGATCAATTTTGCCCTAAAAGATCCATGGCTCTTTTGTTTTGGTAAGGCCAATTAATTTGTATAGCACATTTCATGTACAACAGTGCTTCACAAAAAACAAATAAAGCATTACAGCGGCTGCAGGAAGCAATAATGAATGCATTAAAAACAAACTTTATAAGAATTTAAATAAATTAAATTAAAACAGAAAGAAAAGAAAAAAAGCTCAAGAATGCAAGAAATAAAGTTCCAGTGTGGGGAATTTAACAGTTGGTAAAGCCTCTTTCCACTGGCAAACGCTTTCCTCTCCATTTAAACGGCAAACTCCTCCTTTGCCGCTCATCATCACTTTTCCGCTCAGGGTAAAGGAGTGGACCCAGTAGTTAAACCTAAACAATAGCTAAACCACACAACTGGTAAATTGCTCACATACAGAACATCAGATTAGATTCTCATACATCCAGATAACTGATAAATAAGTGTCTAAGATGTAATTGACAGAAGCTCAAACTATCAGCATCACATTGGAGGTTTGGACCCAAAGTAACCAGTGACTTGTCACACAAATTAAAACTGATTATGGAGTTTACAAATACATTTCGTAGGCCTTGTCATGGTGTGTGAATGAGACCCAAAGGAAGGCTTGAGAAAGCAAGGGGGAAGAACAAGGTTTAAAAATCATGACAAACCAAATGACTTATAATGACAAAACTGGAGAAAAACAACGTAAACAAGACGTTAACATGACATTATTCCATGGTCTGGGTAAATACTCAATTCTGATTGGCTGTAGGGTGGCCATAAAAAAGTGATAATGGACACTAATAAAAGAAGTTCTGGTCATATAACCTTATTCTTGTAAATTGTTGCGCTGACTAAACGCCAGTTGGTAATCGTGGCAACAGAAACTCAGAGCATAGTTAACATAGATTATTTCACCGTTTATTTATCACAACGGCAAGGCAGTAGATGAAACAAGTGATTTTACAGTGTCCTTTGACCTCTTTGGTGAATTTGAATATTTTGAAGACTGGGATGAAGCAGAAGAGAAAGTGAGGAGAAAATATGAGAAGAAGGAGATGCGACACAAGGAGGTGACACCGGAGGAATTGCACAATTTAGAGGATGACAAGAACGAGGTAAACACAAAGAAAACCATGAAATAGGCAGTTAAAACATCGCGAGACTTCTTGGCTCAGAAAAACATGGATATCAACTTTGAGAGCTGCACTGCCACTACTCTAGATGACAGTTTTTATGCTTCTGTCCAGTCGACTAAGGATGGAGGAGAGTACAGCATTGCCATTAGAGAAGTTTGAGAGCCAGTGTTCTGTCAGTTTAGCACACTCATCAGAGTAGCATACATTATGTTAATGCGTATGCGGGTTATGGTTAGGGTTAGGTGCAGTCGTCAGTTTGCACTTTGCGTATGCTGATCTGACAATGTATGCTAAACTGACAGAACACCGGCATTAATCTCCACCTAAGAGACATCAATATCACTAGCGACACTGTGTTCAAGAGCAGTTATGGGGTTTTTAAGGCGATGTTGAAACGTTACAGAAATAGTGGGAAAGACACCAGCTTCCACCATCTTCGTATCCCTGATTCGGGACCTTGAGATACTCAGACATTCATCTGCGCTGTCTCCCGATACGCCCCTCGCTTCATCAGAAAGGTTTGGTTTGACATCCAACTGTGTTTGCCTCGGTGTGGCAGAGAGGGAAACCGTGAGCTAACATGATATCTTTATATCGATATATATATATATCGATATATCGATAGATAGATAGATTGATATTGCTGCGGTTTGTTGCGCTTTTCCTTTGAGGCAACAAACTCCTTGTGACAACCCAAATGCCTTATAAAGTCACTGGTATCCTCTTCAGCCCTACATACAAGGCATGTCGCTGTTTTGCTGGTGGGATTTTCTAACTTGTAATAATGCAAAATTGCTAATATAATGTATTACTAAATGTTATCACAACAGTGACTAGCATACAGCCGCCTATGTAAGACGGTGTAACTTCATGTGTCTGTGTGTGGTTGCGTTGGACAGGAAAATAAATAATTATGATTCTGTTTCCATGGTATCGGATGGTGTTTAGACAGAAGTACTCGCTGACCCTGATCCCTTTCTTTTGACAGGATCGGCTAGTATTTCCAATTCTAATATTGGTAATGGCCCAACTCTAAAAGATGAGCAACATGATTTCTTTTATTCTAAAGCACACGCCCACAGCGTTGCCGAGTATGGATGCAACCCACATTAACTGTTAAGAAACAAAGAGCCCAACACCTTGACCTATTGTCTAAACCCATATCCCTACCTGGTCTGGCTAGAGGCTCCAATTCACAAGTAATAGGAACCAAAGACAACAAATCTCGGGCAGTTCTTTGAGCTTTCTTCTTCATGAGTAAATTGGTCACAGCTCCACAATAATTCCTATAGACAACATCAGTCAGATTGCTTTAAAGTTTATGTAGACCATTGCTGACATCTACACTGTGTACATGCCAGTCATAAAAGGAGGAACCCTTATCCTTTAGATGCCACTAAATAGCTGGTCATAGGCTCTTCTGTGTCATGCTGCTTGTTTAGTCTCAGCTGTAGGTTTGTGCGTTGCCTGCAGCACAAGGTGTTTTATCCTTAGGGTGCATGTGAGCCCGTATTCTGATCAAAATACAAAAATTGTTAAATGTATTTTGTTTTGTTTTTTAATGAGGAAGTAAATTTCCCCTGTTCCCCAGTGCTCTATGACCTCTCAGCCAGTCAGAGCCAGGCATTGGCCTACAGTGCAGCAGATAGCTGCTGTTTACTTATCCTTTGGGAGAGAAGCCAAAGTCCAGCATCCGGCTCACATGTGTCTGTTAAAACACTCTGTAAAAACTAGGATTAGAGGTCTTGTAAAGAAAGATTTTCAGACTGGTGAATGTTTTAGTCTAAATGTTAAATCATCCACCTGAATAGTTTCTTTTTTCTTTTTAGTAATCTCACTGGATTAAACCAGAGTTCCTATTGAACACAGTCTGTGTGTTTGTTAGAGGATGAGCATGTACCTGCTAATCCTGTGCTTGGCTATGCTGCTGCAGGAGGGGGGAGCCAGGCCCGACCCACCAGGCTGCAGTAGCCCTGATGCGGTGAGAGTGGCAGAAGAGGCCCTGGAGCAGATCAACCAGGACAGGACAGATGGATACATCCTGGGCCTCAACAGGCTGTATGATCTCTCTCACACTCCAGAACAGGTTAGGGTGAAAACTTACACACACACACAAATATGCATGCAAAAAATTGTTGGCTGTATCTAAAAGATGGACTCTCTGGTACGCTGACCTGTTTTGAACCATCAAGTGGGTTATTTATTGATCACTGTTTTGGGGGTTTTGGAAGGATGACGTGCAAGGGATGGGACAGAGAGATATCTCAAGGACATTAAGCATATCAGTTGATTATAATAAACCACACTGACCTGTCAATCAAAGCAAAGACACCCTGAATGATGCATGACTTTAAGCTTAAATGAAAATGAAAAGGGTGATTGATTTAAAAGTTCAGTTGTAATAAAAGGTAAATTAGCTGTTGTGCTCATTTCTACAGTATAGCTGAGCATGTTGACCTGTGGTTCTATAGAACCTGACTCGCTTTTTCAGCCATCTTCATCATCTAATCAGCATTCAAGAAGATGCAGTTTTAGGCCTCTCAATGACTTTAAAATTAAATAAAGATTTATTTGTTTAAATGTGAAATCCCATTTTGTATCTTTATGTGTGATGTATGTGTCCAGGAGAAAGGTGGATCACACTACAAAATGACTATTGATGTTATGGAGACCAAGTGTCACATCACTAGCAGGAAACCATGGAAACAATGCAAAGTCAGAGATATTGGGGGTATTCCAGTAAGTAACAAACAAGCTTGTATCTTCATTTGAATACCACAGAATTCGGCTAAACTAAGACCAACTATAACCTAAGATCTCTGATTGAGTTTAGTATTAAACTGTTGCATAATGTAAGCATTAAAGCTTGCGTGTTTTTTTTGTCTGTTTTTGTATGAGTCACAAATGTAATTTGCAGCTGTAACTCTGTTCTGAGTTCTAATAAAAGTTAATATTTCCACCTGAAATTAAGTTTTAATAAAGTTAAAATAAATAAATAAATAAAAACAAGTAAGAAAAACAAGAACTTTAAAAAAAAATAATAATTTGCTGGGTGCCAAAGCAGCTATGCCTAGTGGCTGCCAAAATGCGTGTTTTGTAGGCAGCCATGAATCAGTTATCAGTTAAAAAGAAGGAGCTGGTTGCTATGGTGATTCCATTTTGTTAGGGAGGGGCAGCACACTGAAATATTTATGATGCACACGATACTATACAGGAAATACCTAAAAATGTATCCCTCAAACAATAGATTGCTGTATTTAAAAACTTTAAGTTATATAGAAATTATTCTTGAACTGTGAGCAGCAGCAACATCGGCTGAACACAAGGATTAAGTGTGATTCTGTTGTCTACTGTTTACTAAAGATCCCTTACCTTCTGACTAGGGAACATCTTAAGTCTAACATAATACGAGTCAGTGAGAGTAAGGGTGGGTGAGTCTCTCTTCCATGTAGCTACACATCTTTTACACCAATGGAAAACTAAGATTCTTAAGATATTAATGATGTATAGCATTTTAGGCTACAGTCATAACTGTAGATTCAGTAAACACTTATTTCTGACCAGTCACAAATTAAGTCCAGTAAACGAAGTCTTTTATTTGTGAGAAAAGGATTTAAAGGGGTAAAGTGCCAACAGAAATGTCAGAAAATAAGAATGAGCACTAGAAATCTATGTGCTTTAAGGCCTTCAGCATTGTCACCCAGAACAAGTTTTTCTATTTACTATATGATCTATTTTTTGTTTGTTCACCTATCTGCTTCCATCTGTCTATTCCTGTGAGTACATGAGTACGTTTGTGTCCTTCAGGTGTATGGAGAGTGTCAGTTTTCTGCCTACGTTGGCACTCAAGTCAAACTTCAAAGCTACTCCTGTGCACTGCGTGAAGGTAGATCAATATAGTCATAAAAAATAAATGTTATATGATGAAGCTGTAAAAGTGAAGGTGGTGATGCCAGATCGAAGCATCTGTCACTGCGGTGTGTCTCTAAGTTTTTGCAACTTTCCTTCAACATTTCTTATTTTTGTGTTTAGTTCCTGCTACTGCGGTGGTGGACGTGTGCCCTGACTGTCCCACGGCTGAAAACTTGAATGAGCCCATCGTCAAGGAGACAGCCAATCTCTCCCTGCAACGGTTTAATGAAGAGAGTCGCCTGGCTAACTACTTCACTCTGGAGAACATTACAAAAGCCAGTTTACAGGTGGAGACAAATTAATTCAACTAACCAATCAGAGCCAGGATGATTCCTAAAACTAAGGCAATCCCATCCATCCTCCTTGAGTTCCCTTAAAGCTACGTTTTAAATTTTCAGCTGAGGTGGTTCAGGCATTTAATTAGGACGCGTCCTGGTCACTTCCCTTGAGTGTTTTTTTTGTTTGTTTGTTGGCACATTTAATTAAAGGGGAGGTCACCGGGCAGACCAAGAGTGTGCTAGACGAGTAGGAGACATGGATGGATGGATGGATGGATGGATGGATGGATGGATGGATGGATGGATGGATGGATGGATGGATGGATGGATGGACAGATCTTGACAGAATATATACCAAAAATGAGTTAAATTCTTGTTTGTGGCGTAATTCCTTGTGTACAATAGACTTCCACATGTGCATATGTGGCTTTTGTGTTTGTTTGTTTGTTTGTTTGTCAGTGGGTTGTTGGCCCATCCTACTTTGTGGAGTTCACCATTCTGGAGACTGTCTGTTCAAAGGAAGCAGGAGCCATTGAACTGAGCAGCTGCCAACCTATGGACTGTCAGTTTGCTGTGAGTAACAAAAAGATATTATTCAGCGGAAGTCGTTTTATTACACTCAATGTAAACTGGTGATATAATGATATTTGTTTTTCTGGCTACATGTCACATGTGACCAGACAGACATGAATGTGAGCAGATCTCTTTAAATTGTTCTTTTCTAGGACTGAATAATCTTTAAATAAGAAATTAAACAACTGGTGTGCAAAGTTTGAATTTATTTAGCTTTTGTTTAAAAAAATCAAACCAGCTACTCACTCAGATTATTAATAAATTGATGCTGAATATAAATGGACCTTTAGCTCACCAAGGCCTCTTAATTTCCTGTTAGTTATTAGGGCAAAATACAGCTAGTGGGTTCTCTGTTCCAGCATAAAAAGAGAAATTTGACATCAATCACTGGATCAAGCAGCACACACTGGAGCAGAAAGACAATCGAGTTCAGCACCGATAAGAGACTTATTTCAGAATTACTGTAGATCCTCAAATCACTAGATAAAAGCTGTCGCATTTTCTAAAACATTGAAAAGGACTATCACCCTCAGCTGAGAGGAAAAAGGTTTGGATGGAGCAATCTAAGAACCGCAAAAGACATGCTCGGTGGTGAATTTTAAGCTTTGGAACACGTGTCAAGTTAGCTTTAATCCAGTTATGACGAAATCTCCGTATTAATTTCTGATTACCTTACTGGATAAAGTGGAAATATACTGGTCTTAGCTGGATTATGTAGATTTTCGTAGGAAAAAAAATTGGCGGCACTCTAGCAAGGACCATGTTTAGAAAAAAGGAGGCGAGGCAAGTTTATTTGTAAAGCAAATTTCAAGTGCAAGACAATTAAAGTGCTTTACATGCTACATTAAAATCATTGCAAAATACAAAGAGAAACTTAATCATATTTAGACATTATACAAATCAATAAAATTATATAAAGTAGCTTTAATAATTAAATTAAAATAAAAAAATTAAATAAAAAATAAAAAATTAAATTAAATTAAATTAAATTAAATTAAATTAAATTAAATTAAATTAAATTAAATTAAATTAAATTAA
>JBAMHW010000016.1:4476645-4525953 GCA_037177495.1 Rhadinocentrus ornatus | reverse complement strand
GGCATTTTCCCCAAGTCACTAAAGATAGCTGCCATTAAGCCACTCCTAAAGAAAAGGACTCTAGACGCCTCTTTAATGAGCAACTATAGACCTGTCTCTAACCTTTCTTTTATATTTAAGATGCCAGGAGATGTCCAAGAGATTAAACTTTCACCAAATGTAGACATTTTTAAATCCAAGTTAAAAACTTTTCTTTTTTCATGTGCCTGTGAAGGAAATCTGCACGTTAACTTTTTAACTTCTCTTGCTTTTAAATATTTTAAAGTAATTTATGATTTTATTGTGATTCTTGCTATTTGTTGCTGCCTTTTACTACTTCTAACTTGTAATGCTTTTAATGTTTTATGTAAAGCACTTTGAATTGTCCTGTACTTGCCTTGCCTAACTTGGAGGTAAAGTCAAATGCTTGTTTTACAAGGAAACCAAGCAGGCTTGTTTAGGTAGATCAACAGTTGGTTGTTGTTTGGTTAGGAATTATAGCAATCTGAAAGTAGAAATCACCATTAACTCCAACAGGCTGTAATATTAGCTTTTGCTTGAAGGGAAAACTAAAGAGGTTAGTCAGCTGTTCTTAGATTTTTTGTGTTAAAAATGACTTGCTTTGTTCACTGAAATGGAGATGGAATCCCAAAGTGAGCTTATTATGGATCAGCTGGGAGCATCAAAACACATGCTTTCATCACTTTGCCTTGATTCATGTGGTTTATTACACAACCCAGTCTGCATTTGGTCCCATTTAAGTTACAAATTAAACTGAGAAATTGCAGAGCAAGGTTTTGTTCTTTGTTTGCTACAACAACAGAGTGATCAGAAAGAGCTTTCCGTGAGAGAATTAATAATTTTCCAGCAGCGGACTGCTGGGGTAGTTAAAGAAAGTACTGGGGTCGTCCTTGCTGACCAAGCGCGGTAAATGCACAGATCACAGGCTTGTGCTTTATCTGTTGAATGAACAGTAATATAAAGGTACATCAAAACAATGACACGCAGCAGTGTTACACAAAGAAAAGCACCAGAGTTATTCTACAAGCAGGTTCTGTAGCAGTAATTGGATTTGCAGCGAACAGTTTCAGGCTTCTGGGAAGCTTTTCCACATCTGTGCACATCTGGAAAATCTGTCCAATCAGTTGGCACCAGGGGAATATATATCTAGTTAAATCTTTATATAACCAAAGGAAAAAAAGTTAGAAATCTATTTAGAAATAGTTTTTCTGTGTATTTGATAACCTGAGGTCTTCACCAAGTTCCCAGTTCCACAAACTGTGGATGTCACGTTATAGAGCGCACTAACATTTTATGTTTGTGAAACGAGATCAAAACATGACAAAACATGTAGAGGGTTTCTTCTCTCCCTTATCTAAGTCCTCCTATACTTTTCCTGACATGCATCTAAATGAGCGATGTCTCTACAGAGGGACCTTATCTAAACTGAGACTGGGCTGATTAAACCACTAAAATTTGCACTTATCGATCGTATTAGGATTAAAGGATTTCTTTGCTGTTCTCTCATCTTACAGCAGCAGCTTCAGGTCATCTCCACCTATAATAACTTTGTATTATCTTGCATGATTAAAGACTACAATACAGATTTTTATGTCCAGTCCTCTCTTCCATGTTGATTGTTTACATCTGTATTGCAGCTGACAATAACGATAAGATTTAATAAGGATTTAATGGGATACACGACTGTAACTGCAGTCGGATCTACTCATGCCCTAATGATGAGGCAGTGATATTGATAAACCTATTAGTGTACAAGTCCAGTCAGCAATAATTTTCCTGATCTCCTTTCTGACTTTGGCTGCAACAACTGTGGGTTAGAGGGATAATACTTTTATATTTCTCTTATATGTTTTGGCTTATGTACTGTGCTTGTGAGCACATATGGTACAGCTGGTGCAAACACTGCATCTTTTACATGAATGTGTTTTATGACTCATATCCAGAGTCTTAAAACCTGGACTGACTTTCTGCGGTGTTAACAAGCACCATGACGTCATTCACTTGTATTCATACACGTGCCTTTTGCAGGCTCTTGTACTTCCAGCAAACAAAGTAGTCAAACAATAAAAAACGGCTAAGGTGCAAGAAAGTTGCGAGATGTTGTCAAATGTTTAGATGCAAGTTAAAGCACTTGACACCTTTAAAAAAAAAAAAAAAAAGTTTAGCAATCTGGTATAGATCCTCGCAGATTGTCCGAGAATGATTTAAGCTTTTAATTGGAGAAATATCCATCAGTTTAATTGATCAATATCTCAAATTATCTGGTGCTTCAGATGAGATTCTACATGTGAAAGCATGGAAAAGCTTGGATGCTTATAACCTCTTTGAGTGTGGATGGATGGAAAGTACATTTTGGTGTTTTTATAACATCATTGCTGCATGTGTGTGATGTAAACAGGCCGCTCAATACTTGAAGAACTTGACTCTTCTCTTTCTGGTGATTTATTTGGAACGATGTCTGTGGATTGCTGAGAAGCAAAAACAGTTAGCTCCACTCGCGTGTTGTTGTCTGCTTCTTGTTTAACTGCTTGCTTTTCTCTCCCCATGAGCTTTAAATTAAATAATAATAATAATAATTTCATGAGGAATTCTGAGGGAAATTTGATCAGTAACTGATTGGAACAGCCAATAAAACCACAAACCGAAGGCTTTTCCAGCAGTTAGAGAAGCACTGCTGAACTTTGGCAGATTTTCTCAGTGTCATGTTCCATAACGATGGCTAAATCGGCATCCATCTTGCATCCTACTTCTGCTCTGAGCTCTCTTCAGCGAGTAAAAATCAGCCTGATGTTGACTCTGTTTCCTCTTCTGTCCTTTTCTCTCTTTTCCTGGTTTGTTCTACTGGCCTCCCAACGTTTCATGATTCAGCCACAGTGAGCATTTAAACTCAGCTGTTGGAAAAGAAAGGTTTGAAGTGCAGTTTCTCAGGCTCAGAACGCTTCAGTATTGTACATAATAAATGTCAGTGTGCCATTAAAACAAGTTAGAAATGCATATTTTTAAGGTCAGAAAGTTACATAATGCTGTATTAAAAAACATATTCTTCACACTCGGCTCTACAGCGAGCCGGTTGACAACGACTTCCTGTTTTGCAGAACTAATGAGGAATGTGACATCCTGTGAATACAAACAGATGACATGGTTGCATTAGTGAAGGTTAGAGAAGCTGGAAAAACAATGAGTTCTGGGTTTGCTAAACGTGGTTCATGCTGCAGCACAGGCCCCTCAGAAACCTGACTTAACACTTCCTCATCGGGGATCTGACCACTTCTCCCTGACATTCAGTGTAAATATAGACTTTGATTGCTCACTTTAGTTAGATTGTAGAGGTAAAAGGTTAAACCCTAATTCCTTTAGGTATTGATGATCAGAATAATTTGTTTCTACAACTAAGTTATAGTCACAACTTTCGTACTGACATGAAACACAAGAAATCGTCTCACAGTGAAAAGCCGACACTAGCCTTGTTGTTTTCATGAAAATTTTGTTACCTTGTGGCTTTTCAGAAAGATTTGTAAAAACGAGACACCCCCTTGTCTGTTTCTGTTCTGAGATTTGTATCAGCCTCGGTTTCTGCACTGTCAGTTAGAGCTATGCCTGCTGCCTAGCAAGCGCTCGATGCATGCTGTCATCGTTCATGGTGCGTTTGAGTCACCTGTAAGCTGGTAGCTGATAAAGAGCTAATGACACGGCAAAGCAGGAAATAGCCACCTGCAGCGTGGCAAGATGCAGAAGCCCAGCAGGATCTCACCTTCACAAGCAAATCTACACATTTACACACACACAAACACGATCACACACGAACAGAGATAGATAATAAGACATTGTTTTGCATGCTACTTCAATAATTAACTACTAATCTCTGAAGTGAGTTGGAAGTAGATGGAAAACCAGTTTAAACTTTGCTTTGTAAAACTTTTTCTTTTTAAGACTGAACCTCACTTGACGAGTCTGTTTGTGATAATATGATAAAAAATAGAGTTTTAGATGTAAAAGCAAATCATGTTTCTGTAAATCTTTTGCTTCAGAAAATCCCTGAACATGAAACTATTCCCATCTTTACAAGTATTTGCTGTAGAACATTTGATTTAGACTGAATGAACTTCAGAGAGAAAAAATGCTCTATAATATGCCTTATCTTGCCTTTTTTCCACTCTGAGATTAAGATCTTGTATTACATCAAGGTCTTCATAAATTACATTTATTTTTATTATTAGTATTATTGTAATCTGGAATAGACCAGAAGCAGCTTAAGTGTTTAAAAGAAGATGAGACCTTTATAGTCAATTAAAAGGATTAATTTCTCATTAATCTGCCTTTGCTGGGCTAACTGAAGGTAGGAGGATTGAACAGCATGGGATGAGAAGATTAGATGTGTCTGAGGAGTCGTTTGAGGAGGCTGAAAGAGCAAAGTGGTGCAGCTCGGCTCAGGAAAAGGAAGGAATAGAGACGCTTTGTGTATTTTTCTTGCTGCTAAGCTGAACCAGGACCTTTTGGATGTTCACTATAGGTAGAAGTTAGTTTTTTTTCTGCTTTATATTAGGGCTTTGTCCTGATTTCACACTTTTATGAGCTATCTGATCTGGACTGTAGAGGTGAGAAGGAAGCATTCTGGTCTGACAGAGTCTCTTTCGTTTTAGCAGATTAAAAATACAAAAAAAACAAAGATTAAATAAATTAATATGAGAAAATAAACATTGAACTTGACAGACTTTCTCCACCGTGACCAAGGCAGTATGATATAAACATGATCAAACTGGGATCTTCGTGGCGAGGCAGCGTTATTGCCTGTGACAGCTCAGCTAAATGACTCGCTGAAGTAATTATATGCTTGTTAGTACCTTTAAATTAGACTTTACATCTCCATTGTACACAGGAAAACACACTCATAATGCAGTGGTGACTGACTCAGTGTATTTACCACCAGGACCTTGTTGTGATGTCTAGAATTTATCATCCCGTCCTTATCAGAAAAATCCTCATACAGAAGCACAAAAAAATGTAAATATGCGGTTTGAGCAGAAAGCCAAATGTGGACTTTACCATCATTTAATCATATATCATATATTCATGTATGTAGCATCATGTACTTATTTATGAAAAATAAAACTGTGGTTTGCATTTCCATCTAGGGCTGGGCAATCTATCGAGATTTCAAATATATCGAGACTTTATCAGACGCAGTATAGAAGGAGGTAATATCGTTTTAGGAGCATTTAATTTAATATAAAGGTACTTTAATTTCAGTCAGCTGTTTTAATGCACATGTGCTGCTGGTCCTTAATAAAAATGTATTTAGTACTGACGGCTGTAAATTAAAACAAACTGTTTAATTACTTCACAGAAAAAAACTGATATCAAGATATATATCGTATATCGTGATTCAGGTAAAAAATATCTAGATATACGATATTGTTCATATCGCCCAGCCCTATTTCAATTACAGTGTACTGGTTTTGAAGATGGTAAAAGGACCATTTATTGTCTGCTTCTGGTCGTCTTTAATCCCGGTTAGAGGTGTCACAGTTATTTTATTTGTTAATTGTATCTGTGACTAGTGTTGACTCATCTTTCTTTTTTCTAGCTGTGGTCAGTGACCAGAATATCAGTTTCAGATATATATTTTTTATTTTATTTTAAATCTGACCCAATGTCAAAATTTGTAATAGCTGTAAGCAAAAAATAATTGAAAAAAAAAAAAAAAAATCAACCCCAAAAAAGTCACTGCCTTATTTTAACTAAGCAAATAGGTAGGAGCCTCCTATTGGTTGATTACTGCATTGGCGATCGTCTTCAGCTGGAAATAAGTTATTTATCCCCAGTTAATTCAATGAGTAACTTCTCATTTCCTTAACTGCCATGTCAGAAGACACATGCCGTGGTCGTGGAAAAGATGTTAGTCTGTTTCTGAAGGGTCAAATTATTGGCTGTTTTTACTAGTGAAAGTAATACATGCACAATGCAAATGGAAGTAGCCGTAAGAAAAATACTTATCAGTGAGACTAACCAGAAAAAATGCTTCAATTAGCTAGGGAGCATAAAGATTAGATTCTGGAGCAATGGAAGAAGGTCGTGTGGTCTGATGAGTCCAGATCTACCCTGTTCCAGAGTGATGGAGCATCAGGGTAAGAAGAGCGGCAGATGAAGTAATGCAGCCATCATACCTAGTGCCTACTGTACAAGCCTGTGGGGGCAGTCTATGGTTGCTGCAGTTGGTCAGGATTCAGCAACATTATGTATGAATCAGGTCAGCTGATACCTGAATGAGCAGGTTTGGTGGCATGAACATATTCCAAGATGACAATGCCAAGATGCATTGGGCTCAGATTGTGAAAGAGTGGTTCAGGGAACATGAGACAGCATTTTCACACATGGATTGGCCACCAAACACTCCAGACCTGAACCCCATCGAGAATCTTTGGGATGGAGAAGGCGGTAGTTGGACTCTCCCATCAATACAAGATCTTGGAGAAAAATTAATGCAACTCTAGATGGAAATAAATCTTGTGACATTGCAGAAGTTTAATTAAAACAATGACACAGCAAATGTTGCCGTAGTCAAAGCTAAAGGTGGTCCAAAGAAATATTCATGTTTTTTGCTTCTATGGACGGGCTGTGCATATCGGCTGTGAACATAATGATATTTTCACTTTATAATTAACATGATTTATTGTTGTGATCGAACATATAGGCAGTCAGCTCTGTTAAATTTCACTCTGTTAGTTTTTTCATCCATTGAGTGAAGACGGTTATAATCATCTTTTAAAAATATTATGGTAATCTCAAATAACCTCTGGAGGGAAAAGTTTTTCACAATAACAGCGTGAACAGTTTGTCTTCATTTTCTTTGCCGCACTGAGTTGTTCTCAAACCACTCATCAATCCCAAATGCAACACCCTCAGCTGGTTTTCTACTTTATGTAAATTATTCTGAATTATGCATTTGGTAGAGTTGGCCTCGGAGCTGGAGGGGAAGTTACACTGACGTATTGGCAGGTAATTAGTAAGACTTTCAGACATAAACATTAACAAAAGAGAAGGTATTGTTAGTGTAGATTAGTGATATTGAGACTTAACACGCTTCTGTTAATCCACTCAGATTAATAAATATATTTATATCTTGCACTGAGAGTCCTCCAAACGGGCTCTTTTCATCTCTTACCTACAGCATCCCGCAGTTAGAATAATGCATTGCATCAGTGCACAGCCTTGGCATACTCTGTGGCCTCTCTGTCATCATCTACCACAGCAGGGATGTACGAAAACTCTGAGTGATGGCCACATTTTGCAGTTTGATTCCATTTACATAATAGAAGGAATGTAGAAAGTTCCAGAGTTGTTCATTTTAGCTAAAACTCGCAAAAAAAGAAAAAAAGTTTTAATCCAGTTAAAATACTTGTAGCAAAAAAAAGGGGTCACTGAAGACGCAGCAGCTACAGTGAAATATATCCACAACTTTTGTGGCTGAAAACCAAACGGGAACCGAGCCAGGCTCAGTTTATTAAGAGCTTGGCAAACAAAGCTGCTGTTCTCCTTACATGCCAAGATACAATCCCCCCTCACCACAGCAACAGTGGAGCAGCTCGCTCTGTTTACCACAGATGAGGCTGAATCACCCTCTCAGGAGTAACACTGTCATGTCAGGTCAAAAGAAAGAAGTTTAAGAGGCTCTCATGTTGCTTCTGATTACACCGGTCCCCCCTCACACCCTTACAGCTCTACTGGATTTAACAGACATGAGATGTTTGAGTTTGTGGTGGTTTTCAGATGCTCACTTCATATCGGCCTTTTTCTGCTTGACCATTAAACAGTTGTTGTTTTTCCCCCCCCACTCAGATTGAGAGGCTATTTCCCCCTGAATTAAATCCTGTTCCTGTTCTTGCATTCATTACTGGATGCCCCAAATTTCTCTGAATAAGTGGTCTAATTAGGAATTGAAGCTCAAACCAGTAATGTTTGACAGAGTGTCCTGTGGGTGAATATTTTCATCCATTGGAGAGGTTCGATTGGATAGCAACATGTTTGCTTTAATGAAGGACAACCCCCTGTTAACACCCAGCACATGTTAGCTTGAACTGATACAATTTATTAAATCCAGAGTTTTTAAATTATTCTTTATTTTCATTTATGTCTAAGCATTTGCTGTTTGCTCAGACTTGCAATTCCTTTCTGTTTCTTTCAGCAATGTGCTTATTCAGAAATGTAAATCTGTGTTTCTATACTTCAGGATGGAAATCAGACAGTGGTTCATAAAGGTTGTGTATTTATTTATTTATTTTAGACCTGGCTGGATTCTGTTGAAAATCATGCAGTCTATATAAAGTGCTTAGCGCCTGTCCACAACATGAAATTGGTTTCCGGTAACTATTATGAAGTGTGATTCGAGATAATGGTAATGGGAAGGTTTTGTCTGTGGCCATGTGTCTACTCGTATGCTTTGATGTTTGAAGCATAACTAAAAAAAATATTTCTTTCTGGGTGTAAACACAAATTTAAAATTGGTGGTGACCAGTGGCGGAGCTAGAGTTTTATACACGGGGTGGCCAGAGAGTGGACAAATCTTTATTTTGGGGGGAGGCATATTCAAAGAAAGGAAATGATTGTGTTTCTCTTTCTAGGCCTGTCACGATAACAAATTTTGCTGTGCGATAAATTTTCTCAAATTATCTCAATAAGCGATAATATTGCGCAAAGCGATAATATTGTCATTTTAAAACCATTTTCAACTAATAGAATGATAATGCCATAATAATGCAAGTACATCGTTTCAAAGATCAATAAGCTTTCATTTCTAAAGAACATTTTACACTGGAAATGGAAGAAATTTTAAATAACAAAACAAAAACAATAAATAGACTCTCGGTCTCATTAACAATGACTGAAAACCAAAAACAATAAGTATGATGGACAATAAAGTTTTTGTTCTGTAAACAAAATAGCCCTTCGAAGAATATATTAAAAAGAAATTAAACATGGGTTTCAGACAGGAAAAACCGGCAAAACTGCCATTTAGTACCATTGTATTAATAAAAAACTAAAAAAATATATACTGAAGCTTTGTGATGCTGAAATATCTCCCCTCATCACTGCGTGTCAGACTGATCTATGAACCGCGCTGCTGCGTCGCAACGCTTTTCCACATGTGCCGGGACACCGGCCCAAAAGCAATGCGGCCCACTGTGAATCCTCCCAAACCTCTCGATTAGCCGGCATTGCTCTTGATGTGTATTTTGTCATATATGGTAGTATATAGGCTGACTCTATTTGTGTAATGTGCCTGCGCATTACGGGGGTTATTACGGTAGACATGGAAGTGGGGGCTTTGTACTGACGTTGTAGGCTACATGTGTGTGTTCAGCCTACATGTGGGGAGCAGCGATACAATAAATGAGAAAGTGCTCGCAGCTACTTTTCTTCCTTCGGCTTATTTACATGATTCAGCGTGAGAATCGGAGGTTTAGCGCGAGAGCGTGAGAAGCCACTCACATGTGCGAGTCTCACGGAGGATGCGTGAGAGTTGGCAGCCTGTAAAACAAATGCCGCATGGCGGCTCGCACAGGTGCTTCACCACGGTCTCTTGCTGCAACATGCTGCTGTCAAGTATGACGCTAGACTAGAGAGATCACTCCGCAAGAAACAAGAGCGTTCATTCCAGATACTCCATAGTGAAACCTGTTGTCATACACAGTCTATGGTAAAGTAAGATATATATATATATTAAAAAAAAACTACTGAAAATTATCGCGGCCGGAAAACTTATCGCGCTCATTTTTTCTTTCCGTGCAATTAATTGACTTATTGCTTATCGCCACAGGTTATCTCTTTCTAACACTGCTGTGATAACTGTGGTCACTTTAGTGAGACATGAGAAATAAAACATCTTCATATTTATATTCTGGGTCACTGAGAGGAAATATTTCCAACAGGTTAAAAAAAAAAATAGGTCAATGGACAGATAATTTGGTTGTTGTGGGGTGCAGAATGTGGCACATCATGTGGTTATAGGAGGATACATGGCTTCTCCTTCTAGAAGCCCCGGCTGTCTGGTGGTGGTAGACTGGACCCTTGTGTCTGACTACAATGTTGGCAGCTCTTAGGGCTGCTAACACTGGTGGTGGGGTCTGTCTCGGCCTGAACTCACTCCTTCCTCTTTACAAAAGTCAGAAATATCCCTTTCTCTTTATACTTATAGCTTCCTATACAAAACAAGACTGGTTCCAGACTACATTTCTCCACATTTTCATACTGTGGCTACTTTAAAATCAACTAGCATCCTTGCTAGCCACCTGTTTAAATAAAACTGGATCATGTAACTTTAGCTTAGCCAGAGCCAAGCAACTTGGATTCAAAGATAATTTTTGAATGTTTTTATAGTTTATTTTCAGCTCTGTTGTAAAAATCTTGGTTAAGTTGATTGTAGTCCCTTAATACACTCAATGGAAACTAAATATGACATGGTTTCCCTACAGTAGTGGTTCTCAAACTGGGGGTTAGGATCCCTGTAGGGGTCAGGACATAATTTCAGGGAATAACAAAAAAGTTAACAAAATAATTTTTTAACACATTAACACGAACAACAAAGTTAGTACATTAGCCATATTAAAAGCTGAGTGTGACATTATCACCACAAGAGAAGCTGATGTAGGGCATGTATTTGCCTTGTCACAGCAGTGAACCACCAAAAACCACTTTGTGCTTCTTTTTTATGATGATTCTGACAGTTTTCCAGCCTTATACTGTATTTAGAGCAGTCGTTCCCAACCTTTTTTCCTCGGGGACCCCCTTCATGCATATACTAAAATGTCATGGACCCCCTGCTCTGTGCTGAAACCATGCTGGTTTTAGGCTTTCAAAAGTGAGATTCTCACCATAAATAATGTATTTCTGGTTGAGCCCTGTCCGTTGATAAAGTCAAAGTTAAATGAAAAACATACAGCCTTACTTTTATTCATAAAAATAGAGACAATTTGTGGACATTATTCACAATGGCTCTAATGTTCAAAGCCTCAAGGACTCCATGTGCTCTTTGGGGGACCCCTTTCGAGGATCCTGGACCCCAGATTGGGAACCACTGACCCATTGCAGTAGCTTGGCTAAGTGATTGTAAAGGAACCCCCTGTTTTTGCATTCATCCCAGCTACACAAAACCAGAATCCTCACTCTTAAACTATGGTCAGTGCTTTTTAAATTGTCCCTGATCTAATGATTCTCAGCTTCAAAGTGAGAACAAAACATTTATTTTTAAACTCATTTTAAAGCCAAACCATATGAGTAAAGATGAACCCTAAAGGACCTTTTCCCACTTTGTGTAGTATAGTAGTATGTATGAATGTCCCCTCCCTTGCTCCTCCTACTCTTAACTTCAGATTTTCTGCTCTGGACATGATTGAATTGGTGAATCAAGTGAGCAGGATGAGCCTTTGTGTAAATCACATTAACGTGTAAATCAGCTCGATCTGTTTATCTACAGGTTTCAGTCAACATTTCCAGGAGGTTTCCAATTGTCTGTGCATGTATTTAAGAAGTGGCTAACCTTTAACTGTTTTTTTTGTTTAGGGTATCGTAAATGTGCGCTGCTGACAGTTACATAAAGGCACACACACACACACATGCACACACACACACACAGTCCGACAGAAATGGTTTTTCAAGGTTTGAAACATTCATGCTCAGTCTTTTTGTCTTTAATTTGGGACTGTTCAATATACAGCATAGAAATCTGATTTAGCCAAAGGCTTTAACATACTAGGCTTAATTAAAAATGTTTAGTTACTCAACTGTTGCTGAATACTGATTTATCCACTTCTTCACTGCAGGAGGCAGACTCTTAGGCAAAAGCAGTGTGTTGTGTAAAAAAAAAAGATAAACTGAGAAAATGCCAGGGCTTAACTTTCAATGTCAAACAACATCCATTTAGGATTTTAAATGCAGCCTTTGTCGGACATCTCACCCACTGAATATGTAAACAGGTATAACAACCAAATCAGGTGCTGTGCTGTCTTTTGGACCACACAAGTTGTGGAAAAGAACCAATCAGGGTTGGACTCTATAAAATATCTGAAATATAAATTCCATTGTGAACCATTAAATCCGTCATTACAAAAAGGAGAGTAAATGGCATGGCAGCAAATCTTTTAAAAGGGGCATAAATCAGGGGGGCAACAGAGAGACCGAAGGTACCCCCGGATCAACAGAGACTGCTGCATTTGCGGTACACTTCAAAGAGCTGAATATTATGGGAATAAATAAATAAATAATAGAAAAGTTCATTAAACGGCACGTGGGAGAAATTCTTCTTTTTGAATTAGACAAATTGAACTTTTTGGACATCAAGAAAATCTACAGTGAAGCATGGTGGTGGTAGTATCATGCTGGTGGATTTTTAAAAATATTTTTTTTTACTTTTTAGCAGGGACTGGAAAACACCAGGAATTTTTACTAATACAGGAAAATTCTAGAGAAAAATCTGTTTCTGTCTTCCACACCTTTGAGGCTAGGATAAGGATTAGCAGAATACATATGCATGTTTGGGTTAATACGTACGCTTGTAATACTTTTGAAAGATTTTTGTTTTTTTTCTTGCACTTCTACAGTTTGGTTGTACACAACAACATTAACCCCTTTAAATGACTCGTTGTTTAAATTATTTTGCAAAGGAACTCTATAGAAAACCCAGAAATGCAGAACCATTTGTGGTCACCTAACGACTAAGCATCATCAAGTCAGGACATATTTATAATTTTTTCTAATCAAGGCTCTTTTTAAAAATCATTATCAAGTTCCACTTTTATGTACAAACATTATCAGGTTGAGCTACCTAAAAGTCAATATTACCTCCGTATTATGCTGAAGAAGCCATCAGAATGGCATTTCACAAACCAGTGGGCGATTCTGTGTCATCCATCGTGCCCTAAACATCTAACTTTGACAAAGGAAAGACTTTGCCAGCAGTAGCATTTCAGACTCTGCAACAGTTTATTGCCTCACACACAGACAATCCTTCACCAAGTAGCTTCATTACCAATGCTGCATTGTCTTTCAGACTTTCCTGTGTCCCCCTCATCCCATTTTATTTCCTCTTAAAAAGATGCATGTGTCTGTGTCTAGACAGCTCAGTGTCTGTGGGTTACATACACCTCCCTGCCTGGTTTCCCTGGTGAAGCCTCGGCCTGTCCATTAAATATTATTACATTTCTCGACTGTTCCATTTTCATGTCCCAATCTTATATTTTATCATCATCTCATTCAAATTCTCTTCATCTTGCCCTTTCCTTCTTTTCTAGAAAATCCAGCTTTTTTCTTACCCTTTTCCGTACCTCTTCATCTCCTCTACTTTTTTCATGCCGTTCATTTCAAGAGGCCCCCTTAAACAAGCTTTTTAAGCCCTCGCCTCACTGCCCTTCGTCAGAGGCCAACTGAAATGTTGTCTGATTAATGGGGTCTTTTCTCAGAAGGGCAGGGGCCTTTGTCAGTTCCTGCAGTAACTAATGGAGACACAGACATTAATTGATCTTCTCATAATTAACATCAGCCACGCCATTAAAATATGTGTCATCAGGCTGAATTTTGTGAACATTTGAGAACAGTAAATAATCCTCTGAGAAATGCAGAATCTGATCCTTTAATTTCCTCATGGTAGCTGGAGGGATTGCACTTCTGATGGCATTGTTGTAGATGGAAATTAATTCTGTTTGTGCACAATGAAGATATCTTCCAGTTTTAAGAGTATGCATACAAAGCATTTCTCAGCCTTTAAGCTGGCAATGGCAAAATAGACAAACAGCCTGAGTTGTCAGCAGTATTAACTGATCTCTAATTGCATCTTTACTGCCTTTGATCCCTTCATCTCACCACTTTTACTCGTGTTGCCGATATAGTTTGATGCTACCGCTCTCAATTCATTGCTTCACTTGCTTGTCTTTATTCCCTGATAAAGATAATGTAATGTAACAGCAACATCTAGACTATTTGTAATCTTCCTCACAGCCACAAACATCAGCCCACATTCCACCTGATTCTTCATCACCTTCTTCTATAAATGTAAGCAATAAATTGGAGAGTGGGCCTGGGTTGTGCCCTGAAGCGGACGGCAGGAGACCAGTGATCCAGGAGAGGGCTGAGTTGGTTGGCTGCCTTTGTCCTGCAGCATATATACATGAAAAGGTGCTCTGGAGAAGGTGCTGCACCAGGCAGAGATGTAAGCTCTCAGAAGCTGAGGAATGCTCAGCTGGATGGTTCCTGTGGTGGGCTGGCTTCCGGTGTGACTGGATCACCAAGATATCGTTTCCTCACAGCAGTGCCGAGTTCAGAGACAGCTATTAGCGATGGGAGTTCATGTTTGTACAAAATAGGGTATGGGTGGGCGGGGCGAGTGTGCATGAAGCTTGGTTTGTAAGTGTGTGAGTTTGTGTGCGACTGTGTGTACAATTATGTGGTGTGCCTTTTTATTTTTTGTTATAATTTTTATGTGAAAGCTTTTAAATCTTGTATTCAATATGCATGATTTGTTTTTATTGTTTACAGCACTTTGCGTTGCTTGTGCATGAAAGGTGCGATAAAAATAAAATTTAATTAAAGAGCAATGTTTATTTGTCATCTGTCAGTCGGAGCAAGCACGCTCATGTTTGTGATTTAACCGTGTCTGCAGTTTCATTTATGTTCCTTTTCAGGAGGCATTGCTAAAAAAGTAGATTTTTAAGGATGTGGTGATAATGTTGCATTTCTTTCTTTTTTGCAAAGTGTAAAAAAGCTGGCAAGAGTAAAACTTTTGCAGAGATGCAGCACAGAAATAATTCTTTTTAAAATTATGGTGGAGAGCTACTGGATGAATTCTTCTCAACCTGAATGGGACTTGAATATCAGGCAATTTCAATCCAAGTCTCCAATTCTTAAGACCTCTAAAAGAGTAATGTGTAGTTCTCCCCTGAGGAAAGTGAATGATGATATGAGGTAGAATACAGAGACACAGAGCCCTGTCCGGTCGTGTCATTCCAGGTCTCAGGGATTCTTGGGTAAACCCTGCAGATATCCAAGCAGCTCCTAACTGGACTAAACAAATACCGTCTGTTAACTATAAAAAAAGGTAAGAATCAACTTGTGTGAAGGGAAGAGGAAGTGACCTTGCCTAACTGGGGAATTTATTTAGATTGCCATCTGTTTAATTTGGTTCTTTTAACTTTGGCTGCACTTTTTAGGACTGCTACATCTGTACTATCTGCTGTTATGAAACTATTTTTCTAGATGTCTTTTTGCAGAGCTTTTTCTCATGTCCATATTTTAGCATTCCTTCTCCTCCGGTCGTTTTGCTTTTTCCTTAACTCCTGCTCCCACCTCCTCTTTTGCTCTTCCTCTTAGGCACCTTCACGTTCTCTTCTCCTCCCACTCTTGCTACTGTCTCTCTTCTCTTTGTCCTGCTTGAGGTCTTCTTCCCTCTTCATTCCACATTTTCAACCCCCCCGCATACTGCCTGCATACTTAGCATGGTTTTCATAGCTCAGCTCTAATGCACTCTTCTTCACCTATACGCACAGAGCATCTGCTTTATGCCATGGCGTGTTGAGTAATTGGCTACTTTACATCACGAAGCAATGATTGATCCCAGCTGTTTGAATTAAGTGTAAAAACACCATTTTAGACTTTGATATGGCATTTTTTACTTTGTTTGTTTAATGCAGTCCAAAACATTCAGTATCAGTTTTTATGTAGATCTGGGATTCTATTTCTTATTTATTTTAGAAATTGCATGCAAGAAATTGACCACTAAGCTGTCATGAAATTAAATGAAAATGAGAAATTGCTGTATTAATCCCCTGAGGGGAAATCATAATTTTTTTTCTTTAAAGAAATAATTGACTGTCACTTATATTATTTTGAATGGTAATGGCTGTTTGCAGGAATGACTTCCTCTACCTTTTTGTCTTGCAGTTACTTGAAGAAGCCTCTGACTGAACACTCTCCATTGTTTCTTAATTGTGTTGTGCAAAGGTTGGGAATAATTGTCCATTATGTTTAGCGGCTTTTGCAGCCTTTTCTATGGTCAGTAAGCTCCAGGAGCTCCAGATCAGTCTCTAGCATGGAACCAGAACTTCTTGATCTTGATTCTTGAAAAATATGGACAAAAACTCACTGCTGACAGTTTGATGTCCTGTGTGCAGATTTTTTGCTTTATGTTGAAATGTTGAAAAGCACTAAAGGACCTTCTCCTTTTAGCTTTCAGCTAACTTATTTGCTTGATTTGCTTGTACAGTCTTGTGGCAGTGTATAAACACATTAGAGTGCAGGATATGTTCCTACAAAAATCTCGAACACATAATACTGCATAACCTATATTCCTTTTGTGTCTTTGTTAGCACTACAAGCTTGTCCATTTTATTAGCTAGCGATCTTACATTTCCCAGCAAAGCGGTTGGAAGAACTGGTTTAGTTTTATTCCTTTCTGCCTTGCTCATGCCCAGCGTTCTTTGTTTCCTCTAAAACTTGTTCAGCATGTGTTGTTATTTTGCACATTAATTTGGTTTTGGAACGTTTGGGGAAAAAACAAAATTATCTCTTGGATGAATAAAAGTTTTTTTTTTTTTTTTTCATTGATCAGTTGATCCTGCTGGTAAACAACTTTTACGTTGCCATGGATACTCTTCATAACAGATCTTGAAAGAATCCAATATACATGAAGAAACCATATGGGAAGCACAGCCTCTGAACAAGAGGGAGAAATTTCTATAAAATGTTGACAATTGATTGACTAAAAAGAAGTCAGCAGGATTTAAAACTTTAAACAGTTTGATCAGGCCTACTACAACTACCACCTTTCAATCCTTCCTAAAATGTAATTAGTGAAATTAGTTATTAATATTTTTTTGTGTTTTGTGACCTACTCTCTTGTTCTAATATTTATTTACATAAATCTCAGTTAGTGCAACTGTGAGGAAATAAAGTTCAATGTTGCGTAGAGAATGACCCAATGTTTCCCATGCTGAAGGAGAAACCAAAGAACGAATTAAAGATCTTTTTCTTGGCATTTTGAGAATTTTAACTGCTCTTATTATGGCTGCCACTTAGATGCTTCCAGGTCATTGCACTCAGTCAGTAACCCTCTTCAGGTAAAAAGACAATTCAGCCAAACCAACGTTGAATTGGCCTGTTGCAATAACAATTTTGCTGTGCGAAAAATTTTCTCATAAATTATTGCGATAACCGATTAATATTGCGCAAAGCGATAATGTTGTCATTTTGAGACCTTTTTCAACTAATATAATGGTAATTTAAATATCAATAAACTTTAATTTCTAAGGAACATTTTACAGTGGAACTGAAAGAAATTTTAAATAAAACAATAACAATAAATAGAATAGACTCTTAAGGCCTTTACACACCTACTCCGAACATTTCGTCCAACTAATTCGCACGGCAATAATTTTTTATCGAATCAATGAGAAGTCAATGGAAACATTCACATCAGTGACGAATTTCTATTAAGCGATTTTGCAAGATTTATGTGTTCGGACTGAGGTCAATTTTTCTTAATGTTGCATCCGACAGATACACAATCGACCAATCAGACGGCGTATTGATTGCGTCCCCAAAGCCGGTGTTGCGAGCTATGCAAGTGTCACTTCTCGCTGTTGCTTCTTTCAAACTTTGTATCACCGTGGCCGAGCGTCTTATTACATTTGTCTCACAACACTTGTGTTTGTTCGACAAGCGAGACAAGAATTACTGCGACAATGATCGCAAAGACAATGTGTGGCAAACAATTGCCAACAAGCTGAAATATAAAGATCCGAAAGTCGGTCCTGAAGTGGTTGTGGTTCAGCTTCAGCTCCTGGACTAAACAATTAAACTCCCCAAGCTCCCCTCTCTTCTCAAGGATGTACCCGGTGCGCTCATTTATTTATTTATTTTTTTGCAGCATCAGCACAATATCGTCGTTGTCTGATGTGGAGTCCACATTTGTTTTTCCCACTTTTCGAATATGTTTTAGAATCTTCATAATTTATTCACAATTTCGTATCGCACTTGGTGTGCATAGACAAAGACTTTGAAATTTCTCCTCCGAATTATTCGCAATATCGTGTCGTTTATTCGCAACAGTCCCGGTGTGTAATGGCCTTTAATCTCATTAAAAATGAATGAAAACCAAACACAACCAAAAACAATAAGTATGATGGATAATAAAGTCTTTGTTCTGTAAACAAAATTTGCCCTTCAAAAAAAATATATCACTGAAGACCTCCTCCTGCCTCCTGCTGATTTTCTAGCAGAGACGATGCTGGACAGGAACGGTTGTCAAATCTGGGCTTTTTGTCTGATGACACAGCTTGCTTCAGCACAGGTAAAATTTGAACAAGGTATAGGAAAACTTGGAGACTCATTTTCACGCCAGCTGGATGAATCCACAGATCTGAGTAGAAATCCAAAACTTGCTACTTTAGAAAACATATATAAACACATCCTATTCTGCAAAGGTTTGGAGGGAAAACAGCAGGAGAGGAAATATTTAATGTTGTTAATATGTTTACATAAAAAGTATGTGCGCTTTTAGTGATTTAGAAAAGGTTTTCAGTGGATTTAGTCATGACACTAATGGCACAGCATTGTTTCCAAACAAACAAACTTTGCGTTAGTCGGGGGGGGCACTTGGTTCGAAATTGTCCCATGGGAGGTATAATGTTAGAAAGAAGTTTTAGAAACACAGTTTTTAATAATATGTGGATTATTGCTGCTTTGTTATTTTGAAAGTTTAGTTGAAAAACACAGAAATCTCTGATTGACCACATAATTTATCCAGTTTTTGTACATTTAAAGACAAAAGATGTGGGAGCACACAGTCTGTTGCATACAAGTGATAATGTTATGTAGTCATTGCTGCTCCAGGCTGACCTTGGAGTTGCCCTCATCTATCAGCTTTGGTGTTATCTCCCCAGTGCAACCGCCCCTCCTCCCATCTCCTCTCTGAGGCAGCATCTCAGTCCTGCACTTGGCCCTCCTCCTCTTATCTGCTTCCTCCTCCTGTATCTGTAATGCTGTCAAACATTTCTTAGCTGGTTTCATTTTAGTCCACCTCTGTCCTCAGTTAAACCTCAGCTCTCCAACGCCCCATCGCTAGGTCCTTGTTTTTTTCCTTGAGCATAACAACCTCTACCTTCATTAATGCTTTTGAAATGTTGGAGATTTTTCATCCAGTTGCACATTTTTGTTGTGTAAAGTTTTAGAAAAAATACGTTTGACACCAAAGTTAATGACACTGTTTGAATCTGGCCTTTTCCCCAGAATGAAGATATGTGTACAATGTGAAAACTTTAGCCACTGCCACACAAGCGGTCATAATTAATAGGTACAAAAAAAAAAAATCTACCTAGCATTACTTCCAATCATTGCCCTGCTGTTCAAATCAGCATAGATGAAAGAGACTCAGGAAAACGGGATGATGGGAAGGTCACAGAGATGCTGTTTCTCAAGAGTGTGTTTGTATGTGTGTGGGCTAGAAAGATGAATTGAGGCTGCCCACCAATATGGTTTAATGAAACCTTTCCCCCTGCACAGACTCTTTCATTATAGCTGCAGGTTAGTGCTGTCAGTCCTGCTTTTCTCACAGCCTCCATGTGGATAAGATTCGCTGTTACAGCATCCTTGTTTTTTTTGTCTCTTGTCTTATTTATCATCTATCCTCTCAAACTATTGCTTGCATCTGTCTTCTGTATTTCTCTATCACATGAGCATGTTTTCCAATCAGCAGCAAGAAAAACAAAAGGTTTTGCACAAATCAGTCGTGATTACTGAACATATTGAGATGATTACAACGCTAGAAAACATCTCAGGTTTAATTATGCAAAATATGTTTATTTATAAATTTATAGCTGCAGTCACACTGAGCTTGTATTGGTATATTTATTTTATCAGCACAGAAAAGTACTCAAATAGAACAAATCCACTGCTTTTGCAGTCTCATCTGGTCATCACAAAACTTCCTCTGCAGTATTGTTACAGTCATTGCAAGGCCAAGTCCCTTAAATGTAATTATATGCATGTATAGCATGTATGTATGTAATTATTATGCTTTTCTGTTTTTAAACTTTTTATTTAACCGGAAAGTAAGACTACTAAGATCTAAATTCACAAAAATTTATTAAAGCATTAAAAGGTGCAGTGATTCAGAGCAATTTGCATGGAATAATATATAAAACATGTAAACATGTACGCATCACATTAGGGCTGCAAAGTTGAAAGAAATTTGATCTTGATTCTTGTAGGTCTTGATTTTTGCTTTATGCAACTAAATTTACATGCATGCACAGTAATAATAAAAAAAATCATTGTAGTAGGACATCTAAAGGCCCATTAATGTGCCCTTTACATACATTATTAGGTACGTCCTTTGCAAACATTACTACCCTTATACATTTGTGCAACCTTTAAGGCCCATTTACACATTTATGCTCGATGCAGAAGATGGACACCCGGACAGTTTTTTTCTGTCTTCTGCATCGGTTACTTGCATAATTGGCCCGTTTTTAGGGCTTTTTTTTCTTAGCTATCTGTCGCTTGATGCCGAAGATGGTGTAGTACCAGTGGAAATTGCAGGGGCACTCCTGAGCAGAATGACATGCGACCAGCGAAAGAAACAAACCAGAGAAGAAGTAGGGGATCAGGAAGGGAACAAAAGAACAACGAAGACAAGGACAACAACTGTAGAAATTGCAGAAGTTTTTGAAGAAAGGATATGCAAGTGTTTTAGGGCATTAGGAGGTTTAAAACAACTTTATACCGCTTCATTACCACTGCCAAATGGTGTCTGCAACTGACGTCGGCTCATGATAATGAACTCTGAAATTAGCACTGCCCACTAGTCGAGGAATCGAATGAACATGGCAATGCAAAAGACACATGGAAGTTTGAGGACAGCGACTTATGACAACATTTGAAATGGATGTCACTATTTATGTACATTAGGGAGCATAAATGTGGGCTTTTACGTTGGCATGGTTGTTTGGTAATATATCCACCAGAGGGCAGTACAGAGGTCAGAGTTCCACTCTAGAGGTCTGGCATCACTGTCAGACAACAGCAAACATGGTGACGGTGGGAAAGATCATGATGATGTATATCCTCAGAAAGGGACTTAAAAGGAGGCAGCGCACAAGACACTGGGGGCCTATGCAGCCAATAAAAATGTTGCAGCTTCTTCTGTGTACTCTTTGCAAGTTGTTCATCAGCTATGCTGCTCAGCACAGCCTCTATGGCTTCCAGCGATACTATCCTGTTTGCTCCATCGGGGTATGCATGCACAAGGGCCCTAAAAATGAACAAAATTATGCATGTAAATGATGCAGAAGATGGACAAAAAGCTCCATATCCATCTTTAGCATAGAGCACAAATGGGCCTTAATAGCGTTTAGATTAAAAAAACAGTTCAATTTAATATTGTATTAAAGACTCACTTCATAACTTTTAGACCTTAATACTCAGCATTCCGGACTCGTTTGATGGCACAGTGACAACATTATGTGATGTCTGAAGCTGTCACTGCCCGGCAGCATCCTGTGGCAGAGAAGTCGTTTGCTCTGTCAGGCCCCAACAGCGCCTTGTTGAAGTTGACGCTAGCGATTTCTGACATTTTGTACTTTAAAGAGTAAAAGTCAGATTAACGAACAGCTCTTTTATGGCCCCATCCTTATGTAAAAGGCCTTCCATGCCTTGAAATAAACTTTTGGTATCAGCTAGGGTTGTCACGATACTAATATTTTATATTCATATCGATAAAGATACTAAGAATGATGCTCAATACTCAATACTATTTTCGATACCATAGAGGGGAAAAAATGTATCCTTTTAATCAAAATCAAAGCACCACAAAAATCATACAATTAAAACAATACAAATACAAATGCACTGTGGTGAAAAAACTAAAGTAAAAAAAAATTCAACCACTAGATAGTGTACTTATTTACATAAGTGTCCTTTTCTTCACAATACTTGAAACGAGATAAAATAAGATCAGCTTTTTTTCTTTAAAGTGACGCTAAAGAGGTCTACAAACTTGCTAATTATAACGACAAGTTGCTAAGTTGGCAACACTGCAAACAATGGGTCCTCCAGGGAGAAGCTGTAGGGCGTGGCGGCCCGCTGCGGTGCCTGTATAAAATGTATTGCGACAGCTGTTTTGTTTTTTTCCGTGAACTAGCAAAAGCCAAAGTGGCATTTAAGTATTGATACCCGTGCTAATTAATATCTAACTAGATATTAAACTTTGAAATCGATTCGTATCTGAGAATCGATTTTATTTTTTTTTTTACACTAGTATCAGCTCACACTCTTATCACTGTGGTCCTGCTCTTTCTTGCTGTTCTTCACCCAGCTGACATGCTTGTCATTTTTCCTGCTGCACACTCCACTAGAGGTGGAGTAGGTAAAGATGATGTATATCTTACTGATTGTCTCATTTACAGTTCAGAGGAGAGGATCCTACTTAATTGATTGTAGGGGGAAGGAGGGTGGAGGCATAGAGCTTAGAGACCATCCATCACGCTCACCATCATCCATCATCTTGGCACTAGAGGTAAAAAAAAAGGTGAAAAACACAAGCACTAACTCAAAGTTGAGAAGTGAGAAACACTAGCTCATTGTCTCATCTATCTCAATATATTACATTAATTTAGTAGCTACTTTTATCTACAGGGACTTCAAGCAACGCATGAAGGTGCAGTGTGAGGATCAGTTTGTTGCCCTGATACTTCAACATGCAGACATGGGAAGTACAGGTTCGACCCAGCAACCTTCTAACTGAAGATTAAATTAGTGACTGCTCAACTGTGTCCTCTATGAGGGACTCACTGTCCCAAATTGCTTTAGTGTTTGATTATAAGCAAACTAACTAATGTCAAAATACATCCAGAATAGCTAATTGCAGAGATAATGTCCATCCTTAGTCGATCGATTAGGTAAGCTAAAAAAACAAAAAAATATTGCAACAAAACCCAGCTGTGACAATAACATGAATGTTGGACATAAGGATGAATAATTAAACTAAAAGTGCCTCAAACGCCATACAAGATACACAGATGTTTATGAATTCGTCTAAGGGGATTGTTCAGTAATATCCGTCTCTCCTGTATTTATGGTGTATATGTTCCAATGCCATTGAAAGACTCCACCTGGATCTTTTTTTGACAAGTAGAATCAGCCCAAAAACAAAACATTTTTCTGAACCTAACTCTGCTCATGCTGAGTAAAGAAACTAACGAAAAGCTGATAATCATGCCTAAGGACCGATCGCCTCTGTATGACATTACTAAAAAACACAACGTGCATGCTGATGTTCCCTGCAGTAAAATTAAGTTTAAGTTCATTATGTGCATTTCATGTGTGTACTTTGTGTTTGCCTGCTCTGATCTTCTCACAAACCCTGGTGTCAAAACGCAGCTTTAGTACTTCCATCCTGCTTTGTGAATAACAAAGTGAATGTTGATGCTTGGACCACCTCTGCTTGCCGTTTCATGTGGAGTGTTTGAAGAAAAAGGAAATGATGCCTGTAGAGGAAGACCACGAGTTCTGTTAAAGAGAGGTGTCAGTCAGGTCTGAAACAGCATTTGTTAACAGACTTTGGATTTAACACACAAGAGGTTCCCTCAAAAAATAAATGAAAAATAGAAATAAAAAAATCCGCATTTGTTTACAATCAAGTAGGCAAATGCATTAAAATGTGTAATCACTAAGATTGTTTATATCATTTATTGCAATTGATTAGATATCTTATCTATGTGCTATGTTGAGAAATGACTGACTAATAAATCAGCTGACTATATTTGTAGTATATAATCAATTATGTAAATTTATTATAGGAAGCTTCAGTTTAAAGGACAAAAAACATGCCTGATTAGCTGTAGAAATGTATGAAAAGTAGGTATCCTTTAAGCTTTACTTGGAAGTGGCAATGTGATCAAAAATCCTAAAGCTTCCGCGTTTTTTTGGGATAAAATGTAGAAGTTCTTCCATCAAGGAGCTTTTTTCTTTCTCGGACTAAAAGAGCAGATCTGTTTAAACTGAGTTGCGTTTAATTGCCCGTAAGTTTGCTGAATATTCATTTTAGACGAGTATGTGTAGCACTTTGAGATGCATCCGTGCCAGTCACATTTTTAAAACTGGTGTCGTCTTTGAACACTTGCCAGCATCCATTATCTCACATGAATAAAGCAGAGTTCTGGCTTTCAGTGTCAAGATAAAAATTTGGGGTAAACCCACTTGAAATAAAAACAAAGAGCTTGTCATGGCATCTCTGCCTCAGAGGCAAAGATTTAATTGAAGACATTCAACCTAAACTAAAAGTACGAGCTGTTTATTCTGATCATTTTCTCTGAACCACAGCCATTCGTCATTTCTGTGGGTTTAATTTTTTCTCACCTTTGATTAATTTGTGATGCACGATTGCTTTGCTTTCCCTTGATTTTCTACCTTTTCTGCTGATATAGTGCTTTGCATAGCATTGCCTTCAACCATCCTCACGAGTTCTTATTCTATATATGTTATTTCCTTTAACAAGCTGCTTTCTTGATATTCACTCAAGTAATCTGGATCAGTACCGACAACCATCACTCACCACTGTGCTTTTCTTTTTTTTTTTTACTTTTACTGATTATTAAGAATAAATTTTTATTCTCAAAGGAAAAAAAAGTCAAATGCAGGAAATCAGATGCTAAGAACAGAAACATTGACAACCAATAGTGTTTTCTGTCATTTTAGACCTTTTTCACATGCACGGAGTCTAATGAGTCAAGTGTTGCTGCAGATTTGGAGCATCACAGTGTGCAGAGCTGATTGGACAGAACCAGAAACCAGAGAGCAGACGCTGCTGTACACAAAATAAACACATGATCAATCATTTCTGAAACTGTGTCTGATTCTCTTTCACTGATCAAGGCTGCTTGTTACATTAATGTCACTACTTTAAAAAAAAAAAAATCTCATTAGGTATGTGGAATGGAGTTGGAGGGCAGATCACGACTTTGCTGTTGCCTCAGAATATGACACTTAAGAACAAATTTCCAAGAGAAGGAAAGACGTAAACATGCAACAAGAGAGAGAAGTAAAGGAAGATGATGTGAGCAAATGAGGATGAAACTAAGAAAATGTCATCCTGGGCTGTTGTGGAGTTGCAACCCTTATTGAAAGACGACAGAATCAGTGAGAAATGCAACATGTTCTGTGCTGTGGGAAGACCTAGCAAACGTCTTTGTGGACCACAGTGGAATGTGTATACTGGGAACATCTTTAATGTTTTCAAGCATAAATCTGGACTCATCAAACCACATGACCCTCTTCCATTGCTCCGGAGTCCAATCTTTAAGCTCCTTTGCAAACTGAAGCCTTTTTCTCCTGATTATCTCCATTAAAGTGTTTTTTTTTTTGTTTTTTTTAGCTATGCAGCTGTTTAGTTCCAATCCCTTAAGTTCCCTTCACATTGTGCATGAAGGGATGTTATTACTTTCACTATTAAACATAGCCCTGAGTTCTACTTATCTTTTCTTTTTTTCACAACATTTAAGTTATCACTGATTACCATCATTCAAGATATTTTTCCCACCACATGTCTGCCTCAAAGATGATGATTACTCACTATTCTTCCAGTTTTGGGACAGTTGGGAAGTTTTTAACCCAATTTCTGTAGTTTGAACATCTTCTTGGATGTTTTCTTTGTTTGATGCCAATAAATTGGCCCTTCTAAAATAGATTAACATCTTTTTCACGACCACAGGGTTGATGGATAAATAAGAAGCTGCTCACTGAATCAGTTAGTTAAATAACTTGTTGCAGCATAAACATCATCATCCATGCAGTAATTATCCAATAGGAGGCTCTTACTTATCTGCTAGTGAAATCTAGGTGGTGACTTTTTTATTTGGATGGGCAGTGCATGTTTATTTTCCTTAGCTTTATTTAAATATTCACTCAGAGACAAGTCTTATATAACAGGCAGAAACCAAAACAGTGGGTAAGTCTGCATGACGCATTATATTGAAGATGAATCAACAAAGGTATGCGGACATACGCTGTGTAAAACAAGATGGGCTTGACAGAGCAAATGTGAAACCACAACAGGACATCCTATACACATAATGAGATCTAACGTGTGTGTGGGTGTGCGTAGGATGGCAGATTAACTTGTTTTTATAATGGTGAGAATGTTTGCAGTGTCAACATTACCACTCTGCTGACTTTTTCTGCTGAATGCTAAAGTATAGTTGGCCGATGGGTAACTGTGTTTCTGTATGTTTCCACAGTGGAAGTAGAAGCTGGGCTCAGGAAGGACATTTTATGGAGGGGAAATGAGAGAACAATGCTTCTGGCCTCACTGTAGCCCTGTCTGGTCTGTGTGGCTGCGAGGTGGCAAACATTGTTAAAAAAAATGTCTCCCTCAGCTAGAGAAATGATTGTATTCAGGCTTAAAGTTGTACTCTGCAGAATTCATAGCAACAAACCCTAAAACTGAATGTTTCTTCAGTGGCCACATGGCGCTGTAATGTTTGCAACAACTTAGCTAAATTAATGTTGGATGGGACAGACGGTAAACAGCTTTGCTGGAGAGGAAACAGTGACATTTCTCTTGAGGAGGGGGGGATTCGTCTTGAGGGGGTTAAACTCCACGTGCTCAGTAAATAAAACTGCAGTTTGCTGTTTTATTGCGAGGTAAAATACATATGCGTTTGTTAACCTGACTTTCGGATAGTATTTGGAGGAAAAGAGATGAGCTGAGAGGGAATTTATGAGACATCTTCCCCTTGGGGTGGAGCATGTTGTCTGCTGATCCCAGGGTTGATTGTTCCGGTTTCTTCTGTGTCTCCTCAGGAAAAGCACTAAATCTCAAGCCCGCCATTACGACACGCTAACAGGCTTACAGGTTAAGTCTGCACCATTTTTGTGTCACTGGTATTTTTGGAAAACGATTTGGAGAATGTTCCATATATATGCATCAATCTACTATTTTTGATGATTAATAAGAAACAGAAACTCAAACATCATCATAAACCATATTTAATCCTGGCAGTTAAGTGATATATTGGATTTTTAAAAAAAAATTAAACCTTTATTTAACCAGTTTAAAATGTCTTTGAGATCGAGATCTCTTTTTAAGGGCGACCTGGTAGCACATGCGTTAGAATACAGATTAAAAAAGTATTAAAAAAAAACCAAACAAACCATAAATTAACAAGCAATACATTATCAATACAGCTTCTCGCTGTCTTGAAAGTAAAAAAAAGAAAGGTATAAAATGTCATATTTTTTGGACCACAGAAACTTTTTTTTTTGTAGATTCTGGACCTATTAGATCAAGAGCCCTGATGTTTGTGTGACTGAACAATGGGAAATAAGCACAATCAAACACAAGAGTCCACTGGCAAAGACAAGAACTGTTGGGCTTAAACTGTGTGTTTTGATCTGGAGCAGGGCAACTTCTTACAGTATCCATATTCTTTAATAGTAGAAGTGATGCATCCTAAGGAAAAGAAGCTAACCAAGCTAACAACACACTGGTGCTTGAATAATGAAGTTCTATTTTTCATAAAGGTGATTTTTCATTAATTCTTAAAGAATTGCTATTGAATGTTTTCTGTGCTTTAAATTCTCTGCAAACATATTTTTAATCATATTTTCTAACATTCCATAGTTTTGTCATACAAATGAGCTTCTGGAATGCTATTAGAGGCTAAAATCTGATCCTAGGAGCTCCTTGGAGCTGGTCTAACTTGCCATCTCACTAGAGACTGAAGATAATTAGTCCCAACGAGGGATTAGCTTCCAGCTACTGCACATTCCTGATCAGCCAGACAAAATAACTGCCCCCTACAACAAATCTTTCTGTGAATTTTTCACTAACTAGCTGAAAAACTTGCTTGTATATCAGATAATAGTTTCTTGCTGTTTTTTTTGTCATCCAGTTTAATGACAGTTAACAGTTTTTCCTACTTTTCCTCTGATCAGATGGTCACAGCTGTGATAAACTGAGTGCTTCTATTCCAGTAGTTTTCTAGTTAAGATGCCTTTTTGTTTGGATGAGTATTTTTTTTTATACATCTTTTGCATTGAAAGTTTTCCACAACAGAAAATATTTTCCAGAAACTACTGGCTTTGCATCTTCATTATCATATATTTCTATAAGTTTGCACAAATATGATAAAAACAAGGGCTAACATATAAAAAGGTAAATAATGGCTTAAAATAAATACAAAATTTGTTGCGCCTTCATTTATTAGTGAACTTTATGGTTATAAAACACCAGTGGGGTGTAAAGGTGGGCTTTTTCGAGGTAATTCTCCCTCTCTGCTTGTTGGGATCATATCTCCTTTGCTCAGTGTTGTGGAAGCAGCACTGACTTGAGTTTGGAGCCTTCATCTTCTTCTTTTCTTGTGTGGCATGTTTAATATCCTAAGGCTTTGCATGGCACATTTAAGATTATATTTTTTGCTGAGTGTACTTTCGCCTCAGGTACAGTTTTATCAGCAAGAGCAAAATTGTATGAAAGAAAGTTTTTTTTTTTTTTTTTCCCCACAGACAATACCAAACTAATCAGCATTAGCTGACATGGCCAGTATCAGAATGGTGATCATCACTGTGATAGGGATGTCATGATTACTTAATTTCACAAATAATCGCAGTGTTAAACATGATTAATTGTAAACATTTCTCAATATCGTCACTTTCCCTGGAAGATCATGTCTGAACCATGACAGCAGATCAGCGCAACTTGCACACGGAATGAAAACAAAGTTATTTGATGGGTCATCCTGCAGCCATCCTCTAAATGTAAGGGTCAGAATCTTCATGAGCTTTTTTATTTTTATTTTTTTGTAATCCTTTATTAGTCCCACAGTGGGGAAATTCTTTCTCTGCATTTTGACCCATCCTAGTTGCTAGGAGCAGTGGGCTGGCAGATTTCAGCGCCCGTGAAGCATTCGGGGGTTAAGGGCCTTGCTCAGGGAGCCACAGTGGTTTTTACTTTAGTTGCCATGCCAGGGACTTGAACTCAGGTTCTCCATACCCAAGCCCACCTCTAACTTTGTTGTTTATGCATCGCTGTGTTAAAATAAAAAAATAAATGTATAAATGAGTAATGTTATTCCAGAGATGAATCTCTTTGCATTAACGCATTCGTTTTGACAACGCTGATTAAAACTTAAAGACCTATAAGGAGTGTTCATGTGAATTTACACATTTGTTGGCAGAATAATTAATGATAATCTTAAAATTGTGTTTATTTCTTTGATAGTAAATGTACAAGAAAAATCTGTAATTGTGACATCCCTAATGCCCAAAGCTTCTGTCTTCAGATGCAAAGCCAATGTGTGGGGCCATCAGAGTGAGAACTGGCTGGGCTACTTTGATAAAGACACAGAATTTATTTGCAACAAGTTTCCCATAATATAAATCACTTACTTTAATTTCTGTTTTGTTAAACAGGAGTTGTAAATTTAAGCTGAGTTTTCACATTCTCTGTATATTTTCCCGTATCTCCTGTAGGAGCATCGATTTCCTGACACAGTCCAAAGATGCAGAAATTAGAACAGCAGTTTGACATGACAGTGTGATTGTGCTTGACCACTTGTGCAAATGAAGCTTTCTTTGGTCTTTAAATAGAACCTAACCGGGCCGAAATTTTCACTGTCACACTTCGACAACCAACAGTTATTGCTTGACTTGCAAAACACTGTGTTTGATTTGGCTGCAGTATAATTATTAGGAGTTCCTTGGGGTTGTATAGTTTTGAAGTTTGATAGCACGTCCTCAGAGCTTAACACTGTAACCTGGTACTAAAATATTCATACACTTTGCTATCTGAGAGCTTTGAAGTGTGCTGGCACCTGTGGCAGAATTTTATAGGAAGGAAGCGGCTGCTCCTTAAACCTGTTCCTGTTTGAAACCTAACAATAGCGTTTAAACTATCTTCATTATCTTTGTGTTAAAAGCTCAGATAATAATTTGTTAGTTTGTCGTTTCTACTTGTTAAAATTGGAGCAGCCAATTAATCTGCTGTCTTATCCACACCTGAAGTCATATGAAGTTTGTCAACTGAAATCTCGTGACTACAGTTGCTGCAATGATCACTCAGAAAATAGTCATAATTATAGACTGTTGTAAACATTTGTTGTCTTTGTGACCACACTGAGTTGTAATTCCCCATCCAGGCGAGGAGATCTGTGTTATCCTCTGTGGTAAAAACTTCAGATCTTACTTGGATGTCCAAAGAAGTTAAAGTTAGAAAGGAGCCATACTTTTTAAAAGTCAGATTGCCAAAAAAGTCTGTCCAGCTTAAGGTGGAATGTTTGAAATGTGTCCCACATGGAGAGAAATGGACTCAAATGTGTAATACATAAATTAATGAAAAAGAAGAACCCTTTTATGAGTTACATATACTTGCAAATGTGTATTCAAATCAAAATGAAAACATCAAGCAATTTGAGATCGTAAAATAGCTTTACACATTCATACATTACAAACTGCACTAGCAATAATGTCTCGCATGCAAGGTTTTACCTTCAACCTCACAAGTGTGGTCTATTCTATGATCAGAAAGGTTCCTGTTCATAGAAATCGTTAAGGCCCGTTTATGCTCTACACTAAAACTGAAATGTAGTATTTCGTCCGACCTCTGTGTCATTTACGTACGTAGTTTGTTTTGTTTTTTAGGGCCGTTGCGGATCCGTACCTTGATGGAGCAAACAGAGTGGTGCCACCGGAAACCATGGGGGGCAGTGTTGAGCAATATAGCCGACATGCTACATGCAATAGAAACAAGAAGAAGCAGCTGCACCGTATCTAAAGAGCACAGACCACCACCGTCACTGTACTGCATGTTTTTATGTTACTTTCTGAGAATTTACATTATCATGATTCCATCCACCATCAACCTGTTTACTTTTGACTGAAACTGACGTAGAAACTCGAAGGTGAACTTTGGTGGATGTTTTAGCTTACAGTCGTACACATACATCAGATTACACTTGAGTATGTATCACTTTCATGTGCGTGTCTGTTTTTGAGACTTCTTTTATGCATCCAGACCCCCCACAGTTTCACAAATACATGGTGCATTTAAGTGCAGGTGGAAAGCTGGACTGCTTTCTTCTACATCAGAGATCCCCAGTCCTGGTCCTCAGGAGCCCGGTGTCCTGCAGGTTTCCTTGCTGCGACGTATCTGATTTACATTAAATGTATCTCCAACTGCTTGATATTAAGCTCTGCACAAGCTTGTTAATGACCCAATAATTTGAGTCATGTGTGTTGCAGCAGGGAAATATCTAAACCCTGCTGGACATTGGCCCTTAAGGACCAGGATTGGGGATCCCTGTTTTACAGTTGTTTCAAAGTTCTTCAAAGAAACTCCTTTCCAACGGGGATACATGGTGAAGGGAGTATCATGATTTGGGGCTACTTTGCTATATAAACACTGCTGTGTGTTTGGGATGTATTGGATGTTTTGATGAAGAGGGTGGAAGGCATCATTTAAGACAAACACTTATCAGCTTGCACACCCACTCACTTTTTAAGGCTGTGGGTAGCCTTCTGCTGTGGTACGTCACACTGCTGTTAGCAGTGCTCTAAATCACTAATGATGCACTAATCAGTAGGGGATGGGGCATGGCCCACAGGCTACCCCTCCACCTTACCACAATGATGATGAATTGCGTGACACAGTGAGCTGTGACAGCTGGGATGGCTCCTTTAAATGTTCACCTCCTGCTCATTTGCACATGTTTTCACATTAATCTGAAATGAACCAGGATTAAATAATGTTTTCTTTCAAGGTAATGGTCAGAAATGGGAAGCAAAGTTGGGATTGATGATAATCTGTCATTATTTAATTATTTACGTTAAGACCATTTTTTAAATTTATTTAAGGGACTCTTAATTAGTTGTAAAGCATGTGGTGTGAGTTCATACAAGGTACTTGTTTTGACATAGAATTATCTATTAGTTATGATTTTAATTTCCCCCCCCTGGTACCGCATCTAACAGAAAAATATGTATGTGAAGTAAGAATTTGAATGAAGTCTGATTAAAACTAAAGTGGCTGCTAATTAATTGGAGAAGCTGAAACCGAAAAATCTGCATCTAAAACTGATGTTTGTAATTACCACCTTTGATCAGGACCGTTGCAAATAATAAAACTTTAGATTTTCATCAATTGGGCTAATGTGTTGGTCTTGTCTTAAGCTGATTTTAAATGCTGTAATTAAGGTTCCAGCTGCTGTGCTGCATTGTTTTCACGCTTAAATTACCATTAACGTTTCAGATTTTCTTATATCGGTGACAGATAATCATGAATTGCAGTTTTTGATCACTACACCAAAACTTTATTCTTAGAACATGGAGATGGATTATGCCTTTTCCTTGCTTTTTTTTTTATCCTGCCATGAGAATGAAATCAGATATAATCAGAGCAATATTTTTAATAATATGCATGCAGCAAAACAGCCATAACTCTCTTGGTGTGTTACACACGCTTGCTGTAGGTTGGATGCTGTGTTTTTCAATGATTTCTAGGATGAAAAATTGTGATTGTTTCTCTTTAAGATTTTGGATGCAATCCTTTTGCCCATAAGCGAAGTTTATGTGTTATCCCTCTTTTTTTTCTCACCATCCTTGGCCTTCTCTACAGTCACACTGGACTGGACAACACCTTGTTTGCCACTACTGGGAAGTACTAACATGTATTATGGTGAATACAGGGCAATACCTTTACAACACAGTTGGCTTTATATGGGAAATGTGGCTAAATTCATTTTATATTTTCTTTTTAATCTTTTTGTTTAGTGTCAGTCGCTAATCCAACGATGTTTCAGATTTCATCGTCTCACATCTGGTGGAGGTTTCAACTCTTTCTTTATTTCAGAATGAGACTAAATGAAATCCAATTGCAGAAATAAGTCTCGCCTGGGTGGTCCAGATCCCCAGGCGAGTGCCAAACTGATAAACAGCAGGACGCATGTAGCCTCTTTATTAGGATGGATCGGTCTAGCCAGCTTTCTAGTGTTGATAGTGACAAAACCTGCCAGTGTAAGCCTTAAGCTTGTGAATCTGACATTTAAAACTAGATGCAGGAGATTTCATTTTGGAGACAAATTGAAACAACTTACTTTACTTAAATGGGTTATAAGGGGTTTTGAAACATAAAAACAGTGTCAGGATTCATTTAAGCTCCCCTTTTCTTTCTCACTGTCTTGTGCTCTTCCCTTTAAATTATTTTTTGCTGCATTATTAGGATTCTCTTCTTCTACACAGAGGGGACTTGAGGATAAATTGCCTTAATCTTTGTTAGGAGGCACACACCCCTTAACTGATTACTTTTTACAGTTTCTGATCACATAATTAAAGTAGAAATCACAACCGATGCTGAGAATTAAGAGGTTTGAAAATTAAACTTTTCCCCCCTTTTCAAGTCCGTTTGGTCTCTTGTGTTTTACACGTAATAAATTAAATATGTAAATGTATCGTTTGAAAAGTCTTCTTCTTGTGGACGACTCAATTAATGAGTATGACAATTATATAGTCATACATTAATTATTTAGAAAAGGACCCTCTTTATTAGGGTTGGGCAATATATGGGTTCATACCAAAAAATAGTTTAAATTTTTTGTTATAATCTGAGGTTGTCTTATACTGCGACACTGGTTTAAACAGCCTAAACAAGGTAGGGGATGTGGTGCAACAGGGAACTGTTTAAAAGAGGACCTTTTTCACTGCTGCACCATCATGTATGCAACAGAGCAGCTGTGATGTTAGAGATGTTGAGTTTGGAAAATGGGTGGAGAAATTGTAGAAAGTGAACCTGTAGCAGATGTCAAGGTTGAACATGATTTCACAGAAAAAACGAGCCGTTATCTGTTTTTTGGTAACACTTTGCTTTTTAAAGTTCAGACGTGGACCAAACAACTGATTTAGTGAAATGTGGTTGAGCTAAAGATGTTGGTCGCTGCTGCAACACTTGAAATCTGCTGCACCAGCTTAGCTGGAAACTTGCTTTGGAGTACCAGGAATGAATGAGGAAAAAAGTTGGAGGACACTATTGACTATATATGGGCATGTTTAGAATCACCAATCTTACGATTTACTGCACCAAACTGACGGGAGAAACTAAGCTAAAGGTCTCTGGTGAGCATTGTTGCCCAAATGAAGCACAATTAAAATCACAATACCTTAAAAAATATATTAATTAGACAGCATGTCTTAACTTGGTTGTTTTGTGGTCAAAACATATATTCCATTTAGAAAAAATTGCTTCTGAAGTCAACTCCTTTGACCCTGTGTTAGTTGGAAATTAATCACAAAGGTCCAGGCTATTTATTTAGAAGAAGTTTAGAGAAGTACAGTTTTTTAGGCTCAAGTGTGCCCTCTTCATACAATATACTATCTTTGGGTCAACTTCCTACTGGACTGTCATTTGTATTTCTAAGGTGAATGTAGATTTTTAAGCACATTTAGTGAACATGAGCAGCAAATCCATGTAAAATAGCCTATGTGCTGATGTCACAATACCACGTGTGCCTGCGTGCACAGAGATGTTGGTGTGAGCATGCGCAGTTCAATAAACTGTGTGAGTTGCCAGACGAAAGAGACGTGGAGGTCTATTCGTTTTCTCTGATATACACCAGCATAGAGAATACTGGTAAACCACTTTGGTGACTGTAGACACTTAAGGACTGCTGCGGGAATGTCAAATGCTACATAGACGCTAGCTTGTGTTTCTCCTTATTTTGACGGTCAGTTGAGGCGTCAGTCTTCAAATAATTAATCGGCAATGCCCCCCCCCCCAAGAACACCTGACTAAAGATATTGGTCCCAGCCGATTCTTCTCTCAATTTGTGGAAACCATAATTACCACCCAGTCATCCATGGAAAAATACCACATAACACACACTATATCACATAAGTATGGTCACACTTTGCAGCACTATTTAATATCATATTTTACACTGATTAAGTTGGGTGTTATTAACAGAGTGCCTTGCTCAGACTGAATTAAACTCATTTATAAATACACTTGTTGTATTGCAGCTTTTCTTGGTAATTAGATCTACAATAATTAGTAACTTCACTTAAAATTAACTAGCAACTATTTTTGTTTTTAATTATCAATTTCATTTTCTAAAGTAGTAACAATAATTGAAATGATAATTTGTTTCAGCTATAACTGTGATTACATAATTCCCAGATTGATTTTGTTTGCTGTCATCGTCTAACCTTCTGGGCAGCACCTTGTCATCCAGGAAAATGACTGCAACATATTCAGACTAAACAGCCATTTGGACTCTAATTTACACCCTTTAATGATAAATAAGTATCTTTATTGCAGTGCTTATTGATAAAATGTGTTTAACAAAACATTGAACATTTTGTAATGACAAAGTTTTCTGCAGTTAGTGCAGTTTTCCGCCACCCCGCATCTCATTGCCAAAACTTTCACTAGTCCTGAGTCCATCAATCATAAAAAACCCTCAACACACGAAGCTAACTCAGAAATGATGTCCTTTTTATCATGGGATGTCCATTATGATCTTCACAGGTTGGGTTATTAACCCAGTTAATCCATCACCCACGCTGCAGAAACTGCATGCATGTGTGACAGGAAAGCATCGCTAGGGTGATAGTGAGGTGCTTTGCATACTGTAAGTAACTAATGAGCAAGATAACTGCTGCAGACTCATGGCATAGGACACATTAAGCAAGTTTGCATCTCTCATGCCAATTACAGGACAAAGTTTTCGTCTGAGATCTTTAAAATCCACAGTACATTGTTTACATGAAACCAAAAATCTGTGTAGTTGTTGAGAGATGCTTTTGGGTAAACAAAATGAGCATGAAAGAAAATTGAAAGGAAAGGATATGATAAGCCAAAGTCCAGTTCTCATGAAGGAAATGTACTTCCTGTTCCAGGAGATGTTACCAACTAGGGCCGCAACGGTTAGTCGATGTTGTCGACAATAGTCAACAATAAAAATAGTCGACAACAAATTCACCTGTTGACTATCATCGACAAAAAAACTACAGAGTGAGACATTGTCTTCTTCCCTATCTCTGCTGAGAGTTGCACATGCGCAAAGAAAAAAAAAAACTAGAGTCAGACATCGTCTTCTTTTGTATCTCTGCTGAGAGTTGCACATGCACAATAAAGTCCACCAGGGAAAAGTATGGGGGCCAACCAGAGAACCAAATGGCGGCAGAAAACGTGAAAAATATGGGATAACTTCACGTTTAACTTACAAAATAAATTAAATACATGTGAGATTTTAAAAGCGGACCTTATGTACCACAGAAGTATGTGTGCAGTGCTCGAACATTTAAAGAGGAGGCACGTCGGACTTGCATAACAACCTCATGCAAGAGTTCAAAGCTGAAACTGAAATAATAGCCATTTAATAATTATGAGATACATAATCCGATTGGTCGACTAGTCATTTGTTGCAGCCCTACTCCAGCATTGCACAGGCCTCTGAGTCAATATTTTAGTAATTTCATGTATCTCAAAAAAAGCACTGTGAATGAATACAAATAACCAGCTGAAACATTATTGTAATGATGTGTTAAGTGTTTCAGAAATGGAGACATCGTTGATGTAGCTAATTTGTAGATAATGTCATTTGACCAGTTTTGGATGCCTCTTTATCCATTCATTTTCTGGTAGAAACAAATAACTGTCTTATAAGAATATATGGACATTAATATATAAAAAATAAACCAAAATGGCTCTTTAAACAGAGGAGGGTTTTTTTCTGACCTCATGCCTTTCTACTGCACGAACTAAAGGCTTAACAAAAGAGAAAGGAAATAATTCACCCCACAGAACGCCATGGGCTGGGGTGTAATCCTCATGAGAATAAGGTCAGAAATCAAACTTTTTTTAAGTGTCTGACTCATGCAGGCAACTGGCCCTGTTGTGGGGTAAACTACTTAATGTCCCCAGGACTCTATACCTGTTAAAGGGGTATTCCACCAGGTCTCACAACAGCACACTCACACCCTTCCATGTATGGATTTGCAATATTGCAAATGATCAACTTGAAGACCATGAAGGTGGCTAGTGTTTGCTTGATGTTAATCATAACAGAAAAACTGTCGGATACTCAAACCTTGGATTGAGTCGGAGCAGTGTGGTTTTCGTCCTGGTCGTGCAACAGTGGACCAGCTCTATACCCGCTTCAGGGTCTTGGAGGGGGTAAGGGAGTTTGCTCAACCAGTCTACATTTGCTTTGTGGACTTGGAGAAGGCATTCGACGTGTTCCCCGGGGACTCCTGTCAGGGGTACTCTGGGAGTTTGGAGTGCAAATCCCCCTTGTTCGAGCAGTCCGGTCCCTGTACGAATGGTGTCAGAGCTTGGTCCGCATTGCCGGCAGTAAATCTGAATAATTTCCGGTGAGAAATGGACTCTGCCAAGGCTGCCCTTTGTCACCAATTCTGTTCATAACTTTTATGGACAGAATTACTAGGCGCAACCGACGTGTTGAGGGGGTCCGGTTTGGTGGCCTCAGGATTGGGTCTCTGCTCCTTGCGAATGATGTGGTTCTGTTGGCTTCATCAGGCCGTGATCTTCAGCTCTCACTGGAACAATTTACAGCCGAATGTGAAGTGGCTGGGATGAGAATCAGCACCTCCAAAGCCAAGACATTGGTGCTCAGCCAGAAAAGGGTGGAATACTTTCTCAGGGTAGGGAATGAGGTCCTGCCCCAAGTGGAGAAGCTCTCATATCTCAGGGTCTTGTTCACGAGTGAGGGAAGGATGAAGCGGGGATCAACAGGCGGATCGGTGCAGCGTCTGCAGTGATGCATTGGTCTGTCGTGGTGAAGAGGGAGCTGATTTATTGGTCGATCTACGTTCCTACTCTCACCTATGGTCACGAGCTGTAGGTAGTGGCCGAAAAAACAAGATCACAAATACAAGCGGACATAATAAGTTTTCTCCGCAGGGTGGCCGGGCTCTCCCTTAGGGATAGGCTGAGAAGCTCGGTGATCCAGGAGGGGCTCAGAGTAGAGTCGCTGCTCCTCCGCATCAAGAGGAGCCAGGTGAGGTGGCTCGGGCATCTGGTCTGGATGCCTTCTGGACGCCTCTCTGGTGAGGCAGACAATGGAAGGATGGATCGATTGTTAAATACATTTTGCCCTACTTTTCCTATTTTATACTGTTGCTTGAAGCACTCTGCTCAGATTGATGCCCAGCAGCATGTCAGTGGATCCAGGTATGGAGGAGATGTGTATCTGCATTGTGCTGTGCTGCTTGAAAAGCTCCTTCCTGCAGGGTGAAGTCAGAAGCTGCCTGAACAACTGCTAATGTGCATGGTGTAAAAGTTGGTGCACTAAGTCCTCACCAGTGTGCATTTAAAGCAAGTTTATTAACTTGAGTGTAGCAGTTCATTAAAGCAAAATAATAAATGAAGCCTTTTCTCGGAAGTCAGGTCATAAATTTAGCTAACTATGCTTCTATAAGTCCAAAGATTACTAAAACAAACAAACAGGAACATAAAAAATGTGTTTTGTCTGACACCTCGAGTCTTTTTCTATCCTAACATGAAAACTAAAAGTGCAAACAAAGTCTTCTTTTGTATTTCGAATATATTGTTGCCATCTTTGGTTTTTGTTCTGTAGCACATTAGCTGAGTCTGTCTCAACGAAGCTGTGGCAGCTAATTCGTGTCAGTGCTGATTCTTCAGGATTCATTGTCTTTCCCTGCAACATTCAAACCCATTAACACCCATCAAGCTATGGTGATCTTAATTGAGTGGAACGCTGACATACCAAAAAGAACTAGAAAAAAACAAAACACATATTCATACAAAAATTATTTTAAAATCCTCTATCTTTAGATTAGCAGTAAACAGAATAAACATATCAGCTTTCTGTCCCCAGTGCACACTGCCATGTATAAAGGTAAACAAGCATGAATAGGCTGCTTTGCCTTGGAGTTGATTATGCAAGCATTCATCTGGGCTATTTACAGTACCTGTAGGATCATATTTAGGCAGGCTCATATCTCCTGTTTGTTTGTTGTTTGTTTATTAGCATGCCAAGCCTTTCCTCATATAATCCCAATCTTCTATTATGGATTAGGCACGATAAATTGTTGGACTTAAGGAGAGATTTGAGTAGACTGTTTGGGTCTGAATGAGCCACAATTACTTTTCATTCATTAAGGGTTTTTCCCCCATGAACACTTTCAGCTGCATTCCAGAGCCTATTTTAAGTTTTAAGTTTGGTTACCTTAAAGGGAGGATAAATAGAAATTACTTTCACTTAAGGCCATGTAGATTAACTTCTCCTATCTTACTTTCAAGATTGGAAAACATGGGCCTTGGTATGTTGTTACTTACAAGGTTAAATTGGCTCTTCTGGCTTTCACTATCAGCGCCCTGGGAGACAGTGAAGCGTGATGCAGAAAGTTGAGAAAGAAAACTTCTTTGGGTCATCCAAACACACTCTGGCAGGTGCTCTAGCCTGAAACAAAAAATGAAAAATAATTCTGTCAGAACTGGTAGCCAGGAGATAAAAAAAACTCCCTGGAGCAAACAAGACATAAACATTGGGAGGTACGTGCACACTCAAGGTTTCTCCCTCTATTAGCTTCACTTCTGCTAAACATTTTTCAGCTGAGCATGAAACACAGCTTGCCTGTCTGCGCTTAGCATAAACTTCACTCTGTCATGCAAATACGTATAGAATAAGAGGAGGGGGGAGGTCCTGCTGTCTCTGCAATGTGCAAGACAGTACGATAGAGTAGATTCTCAGGGCGCAATCATACCAGGATAGTCTCAGGTACTCAATTTGATTGGGCTAGGAATGCTGAGAAACAAACTGTCATGCAGTCACAACAACTGCTCACTAGAGGCGATATTCCCCCAAACAACCACTAACCACGAAGAAAAACAAAAAAGCAAGAAGAAGAAAACCTGGTGGCTCAATTGCCCTGGACTAAAAATGACTTGTTCACCCGAAGTAAACATGGACCAACAATAGATTTCTGCTGTCTTGGGATGTTTGCTGCACTTTTGTTGACTTTGCTGTGTGCACTGAGGATAATAGAAATCTCCACTCAGAGGTTTATTGAACCAATATCTGCGCTTTGTCTCACATCACCCACTGAATAACAAAGAGTCTGTTATCAGAACTCTACACCACTGGGTTGAGAATGTCTCTGCGAAGACAGATGGAAAACAAAACCCTTGAAACCCGCGGATATCCAAACTGAGTCTATGCCAGATAAACTAAGAAATAAAAAAAAGGAGACTAACATAAACAGATTAGAGATGTTGTGACAGGAGCATTTAGAAACTTTATTCTGCTGCCTTTCCAACCTTACAACAAAAAACACAGTATGTGCTGCCATGTATTCAGTAACACACGCATTTTCAAAGCAACCTATGCTAAACTGGATAAACCATCTCTGAACTGGAGAGGTGGTCTCACATGATGTGCGGGGAAACGACTCCAGAGCGAATGATTTTTACCACGCCTGCAAGTGAGAATTATCTGTCAGCAACTTATACATTGGATCCTCTTCACCAACTAGTAGAAACGGAAGAAACCTTCTGAACGAATTCTGAATTTCAGAAATCTTACAAAACAACAAAAAGTCCAGTTGCCTTTATTTCAAGCTCTTGGGATTGACACTAGTAATAGAAAAGTCCAGTGAGGTGGTTTGCATTTCCATGGTTACACAGCACAATCTGTGAAAGTAACAGCTGAAGGTGGAGGATAGGAGAGGTGTTGTGGAACTGAGGAGGGGCAGACTTGAAGATGAGAAGCATCTTAAAGCTCACAAATCATGCACCCTCTTACCAAAGTCTTTACTGTAAACTATTTTAAAGGGATCAGCATCTGAAATCAGGTACAGGAAAAACCAGAGTTGTATTGTCTCATTGGGTATTTATTCAAATCATCACCTCACAGGATGTGGTGAGAAGATTTGCTGCAGTCTTTTCAAGGATAAATGGGCAACACTAAAGAATGCTGTCTTTCCATATCAGCATTATCAGCTTGGAAAGAAAATGTCCAGCACAGAGTTCACGAGAAGCTTCAGGCTCTGAGGCTCATTATGATGTATTAGCGGTCCTGTCACTGGGCGAACCATCAAGGATGTGGCGCCTGCCTCTTGAAGTCCAACAAAAAATTGACTCTGATAATGAGGAATGGTTTTTAGTCAGTAGAGCATGAGGAGCTGTCGTCAGGGTTTATGTGCCAGGATGGGAGCTCATATTTTCATTCTTTCTCGTAAATTGAGTAGGATAAGTCACATGTTGCTTCAAGTTGGTATTTTCTGAGAATTTATTACCAAATCAAGCTCAGATATGTTGAAATTAATCTTTACATGTTGAAAGTGAGGAAATACAACTTGACTTGAAAAGTTTAAAAGCTTTAAAATATGACACAGTTAAAAGGAGGAAACTTTGGTTTTCTTAAATGTAGAATGACTTTTTCACGCAAATCTATTCCAGCGGGGTCTTCTTTCACAAACCGAGTTAGGCTAACGGCCACTTTGACTAATGTCAAGTGATGCGCGAAACAAAGAAGAAAACCATTTCACAGTTGAATGCAGAGCAGTGGTGCATCTCAGAGCGGTGCATCAGCTCATGAGCCTGGCCGAGAGAAATCCAGCAAATACTGTCAACTATGATACTACGCCTCCTGGAGATGCTAGGGCTTTGAAAGGTTCTCCAATTACAGTAACTTTGCCTCACAAAGCAAAGCCTGCATCCCTGTGAAAGTCTGCCAGCCTGCCCTGCTTTATACCCCATATCAGTTCAGGAGAGCTGTCTGAGCATGGCTCTACCTGCTTCGCTGTGTGAATGTCAGGAGATGCTGAGAATGTGTTGACAGAGATGGGGGGCCATGAATGTATGTGTCTGTTAGCTGCCTGATTTTTTTTAATTTTTTTTTATTAATAACACTTTCCGGTAAGGGTCCCTTAATTAACATTAATTAAATGTTGAATAATGTATTAACTAATTTTATGTATAACTATAACATATTACTTTATTGCGTTAATAAGCAGATAGTTAATGTTTATTACTCAGTGTTACAAATGTATTATGTGTTAACAAAAGTTGAATTGTGTAATTATTTGTCATTATGTATGCATTACTCAGCATTAATTACGATGTCAGTAAAGCCCTTAAAAATAAAAAGTAATCGTTTACTAATGGTGTAGATTTTTAGTGAATTAGTATTAAGTAACAGCTAACTAATGCGTCTACTGATCCTTCCCTTTATGGTGCACATTACCTGGATCAGCAATAATGAACCATTATTAATGTCGTAAGTAATCATTTACTAACGTTGTGCTTTGTATGTTATCAGGTAGCCCTTACCTAATCCTAATCCTTACTTTTTATTTTTTATTTATTTATTTATTTTTTAACATTATAGACACATTACATAATAAAAATGCAAGGAATCAACTGATGGCTTTGGTAATCACCTTCCCATCCAGTAGAGAAGTGACGTCTTCATGCAGGTCAGTAGATTTCATGTGGCCGCAGATGCACAATGTGAGCCTGGTTGTATTTTTCTGCTGGAATAACAAAAGAACAATAACTCAAAAGACATCCATTGTGATCAGCAGTTTGACAGCTTGATCATAGGGAGACAAGTGGACACAAATCCATAAGATTTTAAGGTCTGGTATAGGGTGATTTCCTGCTCATCTTTGACCTCTGACCAATACCCCCCCAATCTACAAGTAAAGATTCGCCCAAAGTTTATTATTATAATTTTTTTGTTTTGTGTGTGAGGTAACCTGAATTCACTCTATTGCAAACTTGCACTCAAATAAAAATTGTGATAAAGTGAAAGAGGTGGTACAAATGTTTATTCAGTTTAATGGAAATAGAAGTTTTGTTTGCAGGTAAATCAACCGTCTGATTGGACAAACAAAGCTGGATTCAGACATGCAAACTTGCATTCACAAGTTGGCTGCTTCATTCACATAACACGCCTCTGATTGCACCAGTTTCTGTTTCCTGTTTGCAGATGTGAGAGAATTCATTGACTCCCTGTAATGAATTGGGACACACTGAGAAGCATTTTGAAACCTGAAACCCTCTGGAGTAACTTAAAAGTAGATTACTTCACTCTGTGATGCAGATGAATAATAATTTTGGAGCATTAAATGAAATTTTATTTTGCACAAATATGCTTTGAGGTGGCTCTTGATTGCAGCCTGTTTTTAGACGGAACTTTCAAGAAGCAAATTTAAGATGCCTTTTGTAATTAAAATTGCCTGTGTGGGGTGTTTGAATTTGATTGTGAGGACAAGAACCAGTTTGGGTTAACTGGTAATATTCCTTTGAGGAAAGCAAGGCTGAATTGCACAACAGTTTTTTCTTAGTTTGGGAGATTTTATTTTATTTTACTTTATTTATTTATTTTATTTTAAGACAGATATTCAAGGAGCTTTATGGATATAAGGCCCCTCTTGATAATTAACTATCATAAATATTAAATAAATATGTAAATTTTATTTGTACTGGGCTTAATTCTTTTTGTCTGTTTTTGTACAAATGCTGAAAAGCTCTTCTAGACCTGGCATCTACGCTAGTGGACGGGATCACTGAGGATCGCTTATAGAAATGCAGTATTCTTCATTCCATATCTAATATCACCTGTCCGGACAAAGGAAGCAGGGCTTGACAGGTAGATAGAGATGAGCTTTTTCATTTGACCTTGACGAGCTTTTCCATTTTCTGCTCTCCATCTCCTGCCACGTGGAGCTTATAGTGCTCTTTACCTTGTAGACACAGAGAATTCCTGTTCAGAATGGCTCTCAGCCAGCTTCTCTCACTTTCTCTTTTGCCCCCCTCACATCGTGGGATTCAGGCAGCTGAAAATCTTATGGCTTCCCTAAAGTGCCAGACTTCTTACATTCAGTCTTCTGCAAATGCAGTCTGCTGTACCTTAGCTGATCCATATCCAGCAGCTTTGTAACTTTGTTTGCCAAAGGATTTCCACCCCACCTCCAGATCAATTTAAATTCCCCCTCCGTGATTGTTCACCAACTTCTGGAGTGGAAGAGCAAAGAAGCCTATTTGCATGGAGTGTATAAGAAATGGAGTGCTGATTCCTCTCATTGCTTTACAGATGTGGTCATTAAATAGGTGTTGAAATGTCCTTTATATTAAATCATCGAAACTGAAAACATTCTTTCTATCGTAGAACTTCATAAAGACCCCTTTTTTTAAGTAATGGAAGCTGATACTCCAGTGTGGCATACACCTAGGAGTGAAAATTGGATATGAATGAAGGCCTTTGAATTTTTGGGCCTATCCTGTAGGGATTCATCCTGTGCCTGAAAAGCAAGCCGATTCAGAGAGGAGCATCTCGATAAAATCAGTTGGGTCTTAAATAAAGAAAATGAGGTTCTGCCATCCAGGTAATCACAAGAGACACGTGGCTGATGTCCACAAGTTTACAGTTCCTCCATTTAGAAAGGTTGTCCTACTCCACAGATTAATGGACAGAGTTGTGTGTGAACATCACATGTTAATAATGAGGGCCTGTTATTTATATGATGTAGAAAACGCGGAGGAATCTGTAAAATCCTGTGATCTGCTTTCTCCACTCATCTAAAGGCCAGGTTCCACTGGGTGTGTGTCGGCACGTTCCGGCTGAGTTTCAGAAGCGTCCCAAAATAGCTCTCCACTAAACATTTGTGCTGGGTCCATTTTAATGGAGAACCCGATCCGGAACGCGTCAAGCTCAGAAGTTCAGACAGAGACAGACACGGAAAATCAGATATGGGAGGAGTTTAAAAGCTTCCAGTAATTTTCATTTTCACTGTGGACAAGACATTTATCCTGAAAGTGGAGAATCACAAGATTATCCAATTCTCCTGTGACCCAGCTACACAAACTGCACTCGTGGGCGCTCCGCATCTGACACGCTTCCGGTGTGAATTGACCTGCCGTGGAGGTCGGAATCAAACCGCAACGCACATGCAACCGGTGAAAAATGGGGGTTAGGGTTTTTAACGGTGTCTGAGCCAAATGAACGAGATAAGCAAGATGAGAATCAAATGCATATTGACTGCTATAGCTCCTTGTCTGTCTGACATCACCTGAACTGGCAGGACTTAGTCTCCCCCAGAAAGTCAGCAATAGCTAAGACTCTGACAAAAACACCAAAGTCATCCAAGAAATTAAGAAATTCTATCTTAAGTGGCCCCAGAAAATTTGTGGGGAAAATATCAATCAGTTGACAAAACTACCTGTAGGAGAGGCTGCAATGGATTAAAAATTTAAGTTAAAATTAAAAACAAACAAACAAAAAAAAAAACAGCCCCTCATGCAGCTGCTGCATGTTCTTATTTTGTCCAGCAACTCTTTCATAAAGGCCTCTAGAGCCAAAATAATATATTTAAGAAAAATATATTTTCGATCGAACCCCAAGGGTTCGGTGAGTCAGCATTAGGGGTTCGGTGGATGTCAAGACACACACACGACTCATATGATTTGTGTTGTCACGCCCCGCTTGGCCATCATTGGCTGCACGGAATCTGGTGCGCTTAGTGGTCGACTTGTGACTGTCGTGATGGTACGTTGCGATTTCTTTGTTAATATTTTAATCCCTTCACACTAACTATGTCGACCAAAAAACGAAAAGTGGTCGGACGAACCTGTACAATATGGATTCACATGTAAAACGAAAAGTGATGTGAGTCAGCATCCTAACTGCAAGATTTGCAATGCTAAGTTGAGCAATTCTAGTCTAGCACTGGCAAAACTAAAGGAACACATCCTGCATGGAGAAGGGGAATACAAAAACACAACGCTTGCTGAATTCAAGGTGAAGAGAGCCAGATTTGATTAAAAGGCTACTCTGCCTGTTCTCGGCTTTGCACCCATCCTCCAAACCGATCCTCACAGCATCGTACGAAGTTGCTTACCTGATCGCATAGCAGGGCAAACCACACACCACTGGTGAAACACTCATAAAACCAGCTGTGTTGAAGATGGTAAATGCCGTGCTGGGAAAGAAGTTAAGTTATCCCAAATTCCTCTTTCAAATGACACGATCAGTGACAGAATAGAGGGCATGAGCAAAGACATTTTGGCTCAAGTAGTATGCAGTTCTGATTTCAAGCCCGGCAAACTTCAGCCTCCAACTAGACGAGACCACAGACGTTTCCAAACTAAGCCAGCTTGCTGTATTGTGCGCTATGTGAAAGGCGACATGATAAAGGAAGATTTTTTTATTTTGTAAGCCTCTTACAACAACAACTAAAGCAGCCGATGTGGGGAAAGTGTGGATGACTTCTTCAGAGACAACAATCTTTCTGCAGTTTGTTCGGACGGAGCTCCAGTCATGCTGAGAAGAAAGTCTGGTTTTGGTGCACTAGTGAAAGCCGATACACCACACATTATTGTTACGCATTGTATTCTGCACAAGCATGCGTTGGCAACAAAAACCTTGCCTCTGAAAATGGCAGAAGTATTAAGAATTGTAGTGGAATGCGTGAACTATGTGCAAAATACAGCTCTGAGGCACTGCATCGTAAGTGATCGGTGTAAAGAAATGGGCTCTGAATTAGAGGTACTTCTGTACCATTCTAACGTTCGGTGGTTATCCCGGGGACAGGTGCTGAATCGTGTTTTTGCCATGCGTGTGGAATTAGCCCTGTTTTTGCAAGAGCACTAACATTGTCATGCAGATTGCTTAAAAAATTCTGAGTTCATTCTCATTTTAGCGTACATGGCTGATGTATTCCCAGCTCTCAATCATCTCAGTCAGCAGGTGGAGGGCAGTGGAGTCAACATCATCGAAGCAGAAGAAAACCTGAAGGCTTTTCAAAAAAAGCTACCGTTATGGAAACGACGAACAGAGAGTGATAACTTCGCAAACTTTACCCTGCAGGACGACGAGTAAGATCGAAGATTTGTCTGGAATCGGAGACATTTCTGTACCCGCGGAACTGAAGCAAGCAATTGCCATGCACTTAGATGAGCTTGCAAAGTCCCTCCATGGATACTTTACTACAAGAGAGTCATATCCAGGGTTGAGACAGCCGTTGAGGTTTGGTGTTGAGACAGCAGATGTCAATGATGAATACCTCGAAATCACATATTTAGGGAAAAATCTAATAGAATCTGGAAAAAATTATATGAATTTCCCAAGGCTGTAGTGAACCCACACCTGGAAAATGTTATATAGGCTTATTTGTATTGCACTTTTCTAGTCTGGTTTGACCACTCAAAGCACTGTATGCCAAATTCATCCAATCATACCCATAGAGCACTTCCAAGTATATATCAAGTGCTTCTATACACATTAACACCCCATCGAGAGCCCTGTCAGCCTGAATTACAGCCATCTTCTGTTATGCAGACAAAAACTGTGCATCGTTATTCGAATAAATCGAAGTAGTATTTATGCTTGAAATGGCCATCTCTATGCTGAATGGAGGACGAATGCACGGAGAACCTGCAAAACAAGCCGATTTGCATCCTAGAGAGCGTGATTTCTCCCTCTGTAAGCCTGAGAGCTGCTGCAGTAAGAAACATGCATACAGACAAGTTTGATCAATGCAAACTGCAAAGCGTCTTCCGGCTTGATCAGCACGCTGTTTCACGTTACACACAGCATTTAAACCATTGTTAACATAAATAAGCAAGTGCAACTCTACATGGAAATAAATATATCTAAGAATACCTTATCAAATTGAAGCTTAGATGAGTTCTGAAAGACTGACTGAATCTAAACAGCAGCTGGTTCTCCCCTCTTCTGTTAGCTGAAAGGTCAGCAGCAGAGCTGATCAGATTGTGAAACATGGAGCCTTCAGCTTACCACAACTCCAGTAATCGGTGGTCCTCCTCACTCGTTGGTTGCTTCGTATGAAATCAATAACATGTCATACGGTGGTTGTGAGTAGAAGATACCCTGAATATCAGGAAAGACAGAGTGACGGCATATAAAGGACAGATTGTGTTTTGTGTGAGACAGATGCCAGAAGCGGGACTTGATTTGTTTTTGTGTGGCATAATAATGAGAAAAGTAATCTGTTTTCTGTGCACAGTGACATTTGTATAGGACTTTTTTCTTCATGTTGGTGTACATGCATTTGCATTATTTGTGTGTGTTTAACTATATTTCTTCATAAAAGCATCCATGGTGATTTGTAAACAAGAGCTGTCGGATATATAATTTGGTGGCAGTCCAAGATAAAATAAAGAAAATTTAATTGACTTTTCAGGGAGTAGGAAGGCTTTGGTTGTGAGTCTTTAAACCAGAGGCACTTTAGTGACGGCTGTCTTTGTCTCCAAGTCTGGAAAATAAGTCATGCTCATGCTTTGGCTTCTGATTGTGGATATATAGCTGCTTGGTGAATGTTCTCATCCAAAATAACTTTCATTATCCTGACTGACATCGCCAGAAAAATGCCTCCAGTGGAAGTGAAAGTCAAAAACCAACAATGTGTAATTGTACACAGCTAACAGCTCTGCTTGCTGGGAGATTACAGCACAGAGCTGTATAACATGCTAGTAGTGAAGAACAGTGATAGCTGCTTGCATAACAGGCATTTTCACGTTTCTGGGCTTGCGGCTGGAGGTGAATAACTGTCACAACCAAGCAGGTCCAATGCCCAATAATGAGCGAGTGGTCTCTGCCAGGGCAGACAATGGAGGATTCTGCTCTAGTTTCCCTTCCTGTCTTATTTCCTCTGCTGAGCTTGATGCAGAAAAGGAGGAGAGTTAGTTTAAACACAATTTTTTTTGTTTAATTTTACTTAATTTAAAGGATATGGAGGGAGTGAATCTCCAACTTTTAATTTAATGCTTCTGGGAAACAGTTTATCTTAACAAAGTTATTCTGTTTTCATTTGATATTAACATTCTTAAAGATTCAATATGCAATATTGTAAACTTTAATGAAGCTACAAACTACTTTCTAATGTTAAAAATGCTTCTGCAAAGAGAGGCCAAATTGGTCACAGCATGGTGGGACTCCAGCGCTCATACGTTTAACTTTCAGATATGACTTCAAGCACAACAGCTGACCAATCAAATCACTTAATTTGACTACAGTTCAAGGGCTTGTTTATTTCAGGAGACACGTCATAGTCTGGGTTATTGATAACAAATAAAATTCTGAAGGCATGAGGAAAAAAACATTCTATGCAGAGCTGTCATCTACATAAAATGATAGCAAAATTGTCAACAACAATAAAATACTAAATTAAATCAAATTAAAATAGTGTAAGTAGTTAAGCAGCCAAAAATTAAGCTGTGGTGGTGAATGGCATGAAATAGAAAATGCACAAGAAAAAAATAAATAAAATAAGAGG
>JBAMHW010000016.1:4436660-4462655 GCA_037177495.1 Rhadinocentrus ornatus | reverse complement strand
GCTGACTCCTACTGTAAAATTTGGACATAGAATGGTTGAAATAGGATTTACATATACTTTAATATGCAGTGCTGCATGCAAAATAAATCCAAGAAACAGCTAAACCGCAGAAGATGAATGGCGAGGGACCACGGTACATACATACATAAATACATATAGATACAGAAACTGTGCTGCAGCTTTATAGGATGGACAGTACATGGTAAATGAACCCTACAATCAACATGAATAGCTTGTTTATTCACTGACCTCAAACCTTTCCCTCCTTGAAAAACTTTTCTTTCTTGCTAAAATTGTTGAGCCCTTTCATTGAAGACGCTGTTGTGTTGGGAAATATGGGATCCATGCTTCTAAAATGTTGGATTACACACTATCAGGAAGTAGTAGCTGCAACTGTTACACTGATTTATTCACATGATGGATGAGCCTATTCTTGGACTTGAGTGTTCATTTAATTTCCCTTTGTTTGCGTGTACACTGTTATCCCTGTCATTGCTTGGCATGCCCCAGTGGTCCTTATTCAAGCAGCTGCACGTAAGCAAATCCTGTTTACTGTAACACACAGCAGCAGCACACAAGAACAAATCCCTGTGTGCATGTATCTGGTTTTGTCTGGGACATCATGGCATTTATATCATGTATGTAATTACAGTTTTAATAATGTTTAAATTGTTAGTTTTGTCAATGTTTTTTAAAGTTTTTTTCCTTTTCCAATTGATAGTTCAGGCAACAAAAGGCAAGTTTGTTTGTAAGCACATTTCATGTACAAGGCAATTTAAAGTGCTTTTCATAAAACATTAAAAGCTTTACAGCTGAAGGCAGAAGAAGCATTTAAAAGTACATTAAAAACAAACTTTGGAACTTATTAGCTTTCTTGATTGTAGAACTTTTAACAACAACTCAGTTTTGCTCAATAAATTAAGGACTTGCATTGTGCTGTAGAAAGAGCAACCAGTCATCATCACCCATTTACCTAACCAAGGTCCAGGTAATCGTTTTTAGGGTTTGATATGGGCAAATGATCCTCACACAGTTAGCTGATGAATCATTTCTCATTTGTATTTCCTCAAATAAGGAAAAAGTTAAATATGTTTAATACCTTTTTTTAAAGAAAAATTAAACAAACATGTCTTTCTTTGTAAAAGTTCCGGAGTATTACGTTAGTAAGTATTAAACACAAGAAACATGAGCGCCATGTTCACCTGATGTTGCAAGTACTGAACCTTGGAAGACAATTTAGGAAGTTAATTTGATCCTATCATTTCCTGATATCCTGAATAAAAGTTGAAAGTTGGATTAACCAGCAGATAAATGGCTGCAATAATGAGCCACCATAAAGTAAATCATTATGTTTTTTGTCAGTATTTTACCATAATTTTGCTGGCGGCTTCTGCTAATTCACTCCAGACTCACGTTATTGCATTTAGACAGCAGGTCACTTTAGTTAAGCTTTTTGTTTTATTTTTTATTTTTACTCATTTTCTGATGGCCCGTAAAAGGTTTGCATTTAGGTAAAAGTACGCTACATGGTGTCACAGTTATAATACAACATAACTGTGACATATTGTGTGTTGTTTGATGATACCAGGAGGTAATTCATGAAGATGAATGCATGAATTAAAAAGAAATTTAGGTACAAAAGATTGATTTAAGTTGGTAAATTGTAAAGTTAATAAAAAATGTAATTTAATTTGATCAAATAAAAATTTAATTAATTAGAATTAGATTAACAAAATTCTAAATTAAATTAAATAACAGCATTTTTTATTTAAATTAAATATTGTCCCCAATGTTGTGATTGATGAATCATATTACACCGGCTTTCAATTATTTGGGGCTTGAATTGAATTTGAATTTGAGTCTTATCTAGTAGAAATATTAGCAGTTACCCTATATGACCTAAAAAAAAATAGTTCTCTATGCTCATTAAAACACTCCCACCACCTTGCCAGGACTATCAAATCCTTCCTGCATTTGGGGCAAAGCAAGATCAGATAAATTGTCCTCCTGTGGCACACATTGTTTTCATTTTCTAATATTATACAGATAGATGCAGCAGCGGCATTATAAATCCCATCACCGCTGTGCTTTGGAATGAGAGCTGAAAGCACCAGGGAGAGTGTTTGGTGGCTGGTACAGATTCAGTGATGAGGCTTAATCAGACAGAAATAGACGGGCTTATTAGAGACAAGTACTCTCTGTTGTAGTGTCGTGCACGCACTCGGCCCATCTAACGCTGCTTGAAATCTTTGGAATTGCTGCTGTAATCACATCTGTGGAGGTCAGTCAAGTAGTCTGTTAGGCTTTCGATGGTTTAAACCTTGTATCTGCAGCCAGCCAACATGACAGCATAAACAAACTTTAAAACTGCCTCAGAAACATTTTTGACCTTTGTATTGCACACATCAACAGGTTAGTCACTTTTACCTGCAAATGAAGAAAAATAGTTCAAATTTTCTTCTTTAGGTTGTGTTACTGCCATTCATGGTTTGATTGTGTTACTTTGTATTCTCGGTTTCTTCTTTTTTTTATTTTTTATTTTATTTTTTTTTTTTTACTAATCGATTACCAATTTCAAGAATACATATGTAAAGAAAATACTAATAAAAATGCATTCCAATGCTTGTGGAAGTCATCTCTGCAGACACCACAGAACAGAAGATCACTGGAAAAAACAAACCTCATTGATGCTGCTGATGTTTTCCTTGCTGCTGCAGATCAGGAGCATCATCTGCATTATGACTCAGTTAGTTAGTATTCTGTGGAGTCGGTCTTACTTTGCACATAGAAGTCAGTTTTACTAATGGACATGTATTACTCAGAGCCTATTCTAAGAGTTTCATAAACCCATTTTGCATGCTTATCGGCACTCCTATTACACTCTGTTTTTTCAGATAATGACAGCCAGCAGACACAACACATAACTTTTTTTTTGTCATTCCAACTCCTCCTGCTGATAAACTTATATTACATCTGGATACATGTGGAGGGTAAACCATCATTGTTACTTCCCACAAGTCTGAAGGGAAACATGAGCGATGTTCAATGAGTCATCCTGCTTGCAGGCTTATCTCTGCTGTACTATTTTTTATAATAATGAACATTTTACAGTCAACTGGCTAATTGATCATTTTAGTATTTCTTATTCATAATTAAGAACAGAAGAAAAAAATGGGATATAAAGATACAAAAGATAGAACACAACCAGAACAACTGTATAATCAACCCAAGCAGATAAAAATGAGGCCTGCTGCTTCACCTGCATAATAACAGAAAACATTGTACAGTCTGTGTGTACAGTGTAGGGTAGCGCTACCTGGACACAAGCTGGGGCCTGATCAGCCCTGGCTGGGTCGCCTGGAGGAGGCGGTCTGATTGTAGAAAGACCCGAAACCCCCTGTGATCCCAGGTCACATCACTGATGATGCGTCCAGGGGCACCATAAGGTGTATCTAAGAACTGAAAAGGTAACACAACAGACAATCATCAGGAGCACCTGCAGGAAAACAAAGAGAAAACCATGAAAAGCATAAAAACTACCACGACAAGAAGTAATATATGTGTAGAAGTTTATGTTTAAGTGTGTGTGGAACATGTGAGGAGTGAGTTGTGTTAAATAATCATGCAAATGCAACCCCGCTGCTCCAAGGATGAGAAGCACACAAGGCCTGAAGCCCCAGGCAACCCACCGCAGGATTTATATATGCAGTAATCTTGTCAGCTTTCTGGCAGAAAAAACGTTTTTCACAAATGTTTGTATCGAATTCTGAAAATTGGAGTCATTCATTTAATACTCTAAGAAACACAACCATTGGGGGAAAATATCTTTTATTCTTTTCAGTGAAATGCAACTGAATTTGACAAACTAAAATCAATAGAAAATAAGACCACAGTGAGAGAACAGAAAGATTGTGTTCACAATAGCAGCACATTTTTCCCAGGAAGTTTGTGGGAGAACAAGATGTCTTTCTATTAGGTTTAATTTAGAGGCGATCCCACCAGCAGTGATGAGATATTTTCTTTGTAGCAGCAGCGTATGATTATCAGGTTTGGTTTTTTCTTCTACAAAACAGACAATCTGGCAGTCTAAAGACCTCCATTTAACAAAGAAAACAGAACGCTATCATTAGAAGTAGCCTTTTTAGCCTACTACTATCACTTCAGTCCAGCTTTGTGTACACATTCTCAACTCAGTGGCATGTTTTTGTCCTGATCAGTTTTCTCACCTTTGTGTTGAGCAGATTTTAGTTCCCATAAGCAGAACTGAGACAGACGGGAATAGACATGTAGACGATAACTGCAGCAGGTGATGCTGCACCAATCAGTCATGTCCCACTCAATCAGAAAGCCATGCAAGTCTAAGTACACACGGCCGGTACAGTGAAACTGCGAATGGCTCATTAAATCAGTTATGGTTCCATCGATGGCTTAATCTTTGAGAAGATTGCTGGAGAGGGGGGTAGCTCATGACATATTTGAGTGTCCAGAATATAAAAAAACTGGACTCCTTTTACAGCTGCTTTAGCGTGCCGTCGAACAGTGCGTTTCCTCTTGCCGTGTTGTTGTTTGACACTGTACTCCACTATAAAAGCTGTCTCTGCTTGAACGATGGTGAGCAAATTGCCGTCATTGTAACAGGGATCTGCCATTCAGGATGTTTTACCTCACTGAAAGGGTTTTTCATTCGCTATGACGAATCGTGGTCAAATTTCCCAGGTAGCCATTTCTGGCCCACACAATACTTGCCAGTGCTGTAACTGATCCATAAGTGCCAAAACTAGTCTGGATTTGGCCCAAACATGTCTGCTATCTGGATTTGGTTTGGAACTCTTTGTATTCAGTTTGTTGAAGAACCTTGAAATGCTGCTTTAGAAAGAAGCAAAACAAAAAAAAGAAAAACTAAAAACCAACAACAAGCCATCCTGACCATTGACGTCAGTGCTGTCAAGGCTCCAGAGCTGTCACATCTTGCTTGCCAAAATTCAGCATTAAATAGATTTTAGTCTTTGTTTGAGCTCAGATATAAAGCCACTAAATGAAAGATGAAAACGTGAGTCAGAATGAGTGGATGTGAGGGTCCTGGTCACATCTGGTGTGACAGTAACTTGCAGTATTGTGTAAAATCTTTATTCACTCATCAGTCTATTTTTTGACAGAAAATGAGAAAAATCTGCTGTTTATCTTTACATGTGCAAACTTAAAAGAAAATACAGTATAACATCTAATGAGGCTGAAAACCAGTATTTGGTCTGAGCTGCTTTGCTCTCCAGCACAGCCTGAACCCTCTGAGTCAAACATTTCTTTAACTAGTCTTCAGGATTTCCCAAAGCTCTTCTGTGGTTGTTGGCTGCCTTTAATTTAATTCCTTGTCCAGATGATCCCATTCTCCTTCAATAATGTTGAGGTCCAAACTCTGTGGAGGATTTCTCGATCCATCTGATCTGTTGCTATGATTTTAGTCCAGTTCTTTTGTCATGTGGCATACCTCAGCCTTTGCGCCTTTTTACCTCCTTAAAAATGGCTTCTTGACAGCCACCCTTCCATGGAGGCCATTTCTGATGAGGCTTTAGCCAACATTTGTTCAGATGACTAATGTGGAAATGAGGAAAAAAGCCGAAATTGTCCAAAGACCAACTTTGAAAGGTGTTTACCATCCTGAATTACCTTTTCTCAAGACCATTTAAAGAGATTCCAAGAATTCCTGCCTGGTTAGAAGCAGCATATGAACAAATGAGGGGTAGCTCGAGGCTTTTGCACTTGAAAATTCCTTTTCTTTGATTTATTTTGTCTTTCTCGCTCCCTCTACTTTTTATTCCATCTAAACATTAAAATGTTTTTGTGTTTTCTCTGCAGTATGAATTCAAGGTGAAAAACATCAAGAAGAAGAAAGTAAACCTTGTGGTGTCTGTAGATGGCGTCAAGGTCAACTTAAGGAAAAAGAAAAAAGTGAGTTGTTTTTTTCCTCCTTTTTCTCTTTTCTTGCATGTAATGTGCTTGATGTTTTCATTTTAAAGTTAATTTTGATTTTGGACCAAATACTAATTTGTTAGGTAGGTGTTTAGTGCTGTGGAGACTAGAAGCTAACAGCCTGGCCACCAGACATCCTTCTCTCCTACACAAGTTAACATAAGCCCTGATATTTGCTAGAAGTGGGGACATTTTGGATACCTGATTACTTCTTTCAAAACTCAATTACATTACAGTCATTTAGCTGATGCTTTTATCCAAAGCGACTTAAAATGGTTAGGCAGTAGCGTTAAGGGTCTTGCCTAAGGACCCAACTGGAAGGTGTTAGTGTTTGTCCCCTGGGGGATTCGAATCCTGGTCTCCAACATGGGAGACTGATGCTCTACCAACTGAGCTGCAACACCTCCTGCATTTTCAGAAAATCTCACTACTTCTAGTGGTTGGTTCACCCTGCTATGTTTATTGTGCATATTTACTACAAAAAAATAAAAAAGTGGGATGTCATCTGCACAGGAGACAATGCCATCATCATCAACCCGTGCTGGGTGAATAATTGTCATGAATCAGCTCAGATTTGCTTCCTCCATCCTTTGGTATAGTAGACAATGATGGATCGATCTTCTCCCTAATTAGCTGGCAAACAGAGGTGAGAATGGAGAGATTGCCAGGGAGGACAAAGGACTCGAGGGTGATCGAAACCAATGAAAGAGCTGAAATGAAAACAGCTGAGGGAGTTCAGAGATGAGGAAAGAGTGGGAAGAAAACCCTTCTCCTGATGAGGACCTGCAGCTGAGGCTCGTGGATAAGGGAATCCTGGAAGTTAGAATAATATTTGGTAATTAAATACAACTAAATGAACAATATTCAGAAACATCATCAGAGATTGAATCCGTAAGAATAGTTTTACTTGCCCAAAAGCTGAAACAATAATCAGAGCTAACCACACACACGCCTGCAGGCAATGTTCATCTAATTAATCCCATCTGGAAATGTGCATGTGCAGGTCTGCCTCATCTATCTGCCTCTACACACACACAATCCAACAAAACTGTACAGCTTATGTACACGGATGCATAGAAATAAATCCAATTAAAATGAGGGTAAGACAAAGAAAATGAATTTCGCTCAGGAATCCAGGTGTTTCCAGTCCCTGCATGTGAAGGTGGTGAAGATGTATTTCCGTGCACAGCTGTCTTCACTTCAGGAATTTTACACACATATTGATACCCATGTGGTATTTAAAGATTTAAGTGAAAACTATTGATTTTCTGCTCTGAAAATCTCAAATACTATTTTAATGTGTTAGATTTGTACAGTAAATAAAAATAACTGAATCACTTAGTTGATTTAACCTGTTAGAAGATATCATACAACTCAGATCAGCCCTCTCTTATGAAAAATCAGGGTCACTTACAGAAAATAAATAAATGTATAAAGAGAGAAGATGTTCCTCTGGTTACTGAATCCAACTTTGGAGGCAGACTGAACTTTCGATATGAAACTACCATCCTTACAATGTAGTGACTAAAACCACCAAATCAAGGATTAACATCAGCACGACATGGCTCCTTATTATTGCTGGAAAACATTAACGATCAAGGTTACTTTATTAATATTCGTGGGTAGATTTGTTTTGCAGAAACTATGGCAGCATTTGGTATTCCATTACAGAACACATTGAACCTGAACAACAACTACAGTAATACCTCGAGATACGAGTGCACTGACATACGAATTTTTTGAAATACAAGCTGTGATACGACCAAATTTGTGCCTTGAGATACGAACAAATCTTTGAGATACGAACATTCGAGTCGCCGCCGCGTGTGCTCTGTTTCCCCCGCCTCAGCTTTCCGCGTCTCCTATTCCTCCCAACTCCTCTGCCTGTTTACTCCTCCCTCAACCTCCGTGCACATCTTCCATTAGCTCAAGTCATCTGAACAAATTAATTGGATTTCAATTAATTTAAACGGGATAATTTGCTTTGAGATACGAGCAAATTGAGATACGAGCAAGGTCACGGAACAAATTAAACTTGTATCTCGAGGTATTACTGTACTTCATCGAGTGACAAGACAAAAAAATCCCCCTTTAGGAATCATGTGATCAACATAATCTCTAGTTGTTGATCGCGATTAAATAATACATCGATTTAATGAAAAAATTCGAATGTTTACCACAATATCTGCCACAATATGATGATAATTTAATATTATTAAGGAGTCAGTGATGGCTGTATGGAAACCACTTCACCTGCAAAATTTCAAGTCCCTAAAAACTTTTGCTTTCCTGAAACATGTCAAAAAAATAAAAAGATGTGCATGTATTTCTCTATGAGATAAGCAAAAACCATAATTGAAAGCTCCATTAGAAATGAATTGGCAGGTTATGATTTACCATCAGCTGTTATTCTTGTCTCATTTTGCACCTTTTCACTAAGATCTGAAATGTCAAGTGTGCCGGTCGGCAATCTCTTTACATCAAAGTACAGAAGAGGCATTGACTGGCCAGAGATGGGAGCAACTGAATGACGTGGGTCAACAAAAGGCTCTGTGGAGAGAGAAATCAATATGAATAATTCCTGTGTGGCGAAGTGCTGACATTCTGATTATGACCTTAAACTGAAAGAGAGATTTAAACAAATGGGGAAACACAAGCGAAAAAGAGAAATGTAGATTAAGGCTCCTCGCAGTGCTTCATATTTAACTGCAGTAAATAAAGGATTTGGTCTTCAGCATTATGTGCCAGAAATCTTAAGCTTGTTGTCTTGTTTACAGAAAAAGGAGTGGACATGGGATGAGAGCAAGATGATGGTGATGCAGGATCCCATTTACAGGTAAGATTTATTTTATTTTATTTTACTTTTTCTGACAAAACATCATAAAACTTCATTTCTTTGGCTCATATTGAGGTTCTAATTAATGTGATTTTTAATGCTTCATCTAATGGCTTCAGTTCTTACGCCCCATTGGGCCTTTTTTTCCAAATTAATTCTAATCCAAACTTGATTAAATGCACTGTGGTGGCTCAAGGATTGAGAAAACTTTACCTGTCATTACAGAGGGATCAAAGAGGGTTATGGCATCTCTTTGATGATAACCTTTACTGACCTCAGAGCAGAGCAGCACTAAGATTCCTGACGTGTTGATGCATAAAAATTGTGGAAAGTTTTGACTGAACAATCCATGCAGTTCTTTTTAACATAGTGTTTTGACAAAAAGCAAGTAAACAGGTGACAATAGGGAAAGACAAGGGCCTGGAATGTAAAATTGATGTTGTGAACACTCCATGAGGAGAAAAAATTAAGTTTTATTACATCAAAGCATTCTGAAACACCTCCATTGTTCATCCTCATTTTTAATTACTTTCTCTTTAATTACTGTCTTTTCCAGTTACTGTTGCCTGCAGCAGTTTCTTGATCTGGATTTTAACAATGCAGTTTTATCAGAATCACAGTTCTATGTATGAGCCACGTCTTACAACAGACTGAAAGGTATAGTAGATAAGGACGTATACCCCTTATTTGCTCCAAAGGGTTTAGATCAAAGCACAGTGACCCCACCCTTTCTGCTCCACTGAGGTTGTAGAGGGGGCTAGTTTTGGGTGTGGGATCTTTCTTCTAAGGGGTTGTTAGATTTATCATCATGGTATCAGCTGAAAGCAAATTCCTCTGACTAGCTGAGGACCTCGTTTGAGGTCATCATGTCTCTGCCTGGTCATTCTTAACTGGACATGAAGCAGAAATTCATTCATTTTAAACGGAGCTAAGGATGAAATATGGGCATTAAAGTTTATGCTGGTCCAAATCAAAGCAGCTGGGTATAGAACGATATTGCAATTGAAAATCTATAATAGCTGAAGGTCACAAATGTCTGGCAATTTAAAGGTATTCTCTGATGATTGGCTGTTTCCTTATATACAAGTTACAAAGAAAAATACATGATATTTTCTTTTCTTTTTAAAGCTTTGATGGTTCTGTTAGGAATTATTTATAAGTGTATATGCTGAAAGCCAGAACATCATAACAGCTGTTCTCGCTGATGCATGAAGTGCATTTTCTGATCGATAGTTCCCAAATCAATACTTATCATTCAAAACTTTGCTAACACATCTACGGTAAGGTAGAGATCGAGGTACCACCAAAATTGACCTCATCAGTATGTGCAGGCAGCTTTGCTAGTATAAAGTGTAATGAGATCCGGTCATTCTTCAGCTCTCGGAAAAATTTCTGATCTGGTCATCATTTTTGAGAAATTCAGCGAGCAAAAAGAAACAAAAATAATAATGTCAGATAACCACAGTAAAGGTAAAATGACCTGTAAGGTAAAACCTGACATTATGCTGTCTGGCAGTGGATCCAGCATGCAAGGTCAGCCAGTAACAACCAAGTAACTCTGCTGAAGGCCACTGCTGTTCTTAAACACCTCCCCACCAACCCGCAGGTGCTTGTCTTTAATAGAAAGTTGCTAATTATTTTAAAATAAATAAATAAATTGACCCAGCATGATAATTTCCACTCATTTAGGTACCTCTAGATTAGCCCTGCAACCATCATAACTCCGAACAGATTTTTTTTATTACTTTCACTTCTCTCAGTTTTATTGAAATGAGAGTATAGTCAGCAGGGCCAAAGGATTTATTCTTTTTAAATAAATATTGCAATTTAAACTGTTGTAAAATTCCCAGGTTTCAGTTATAATTCCTGTCTGTTTTTTTGTGTGACAGTCGTGCAAACATTCTGTGACAGCTACAATCAGTTGTGAATTCACATCACATTTTAAACCCTCATCAACTTTTCCATAAATAACAGAAGCACTGAGGCAAAAAACACAAAGGACACGTCTACCTTCTGAAATGTCCTAATGAAATGAATAAATACAGTTTTACTGAGTGGAGCCACTCTAAATATTCAGAGTTCAGATCTGAGATAATGTGCTGATGTTAATAAAACGTGCAAAGAATACTAGATCCATTAATACAGCACAGAAATGACTACGGTAGATTCAGCTTGTTCAGCGATGAACATGAAGTTCTCAGCAAAACACAACTGACTTCTGTTTGATGTTCAGGTGGCCGAAGCCACATATTTTCCAAAATGCTGGTTTGAGTGTGCCTACCTGCATGTGTCTGTATGTAGCATCGGGGCAAAACTCGGTTGTGTAACCCAGTAAGCATTTGGAGGGAATAAAGTGCTGTGCTGTAAATAAGATAAATGACAGACTGTTTAGTCTTTTATTTTGCAGACCAAATGAAGTTGCACCTCTAATCTCGTTGTTGCTCTGCTACAGTGACAATAAAACTGTCTGAATTAGTTTTTACTACAAGTACAAAGTAAAAACCTGTTCTAGAGGAAATGTAACCTTCAGGCGTTGGTGTTTTGGCCATATGTTGTAATTCTGTGTGAACACTGACTGAAAGCTGCAATTTGAAAGGTTAAAACGCAATTTTTGTCGCACAAAAATAATAGCACAAAATTGCTATTATTTATTTTATATTATTTTTCTTTTAAGGCCTAATACTCAATGGTTTTGAGTGGACATACTGTGTCCATTGGAAACCAGTTTAAACACCATGACACAGTTAAATCTCATTAACAGCAACGATCTAGGAGACATCTTATGTCAGCTGAACTCCTCCTCTTGCTGTTTGGACATCCTGACCACAGGTTTTTTCAAAAAGGTCTAAAAGACGTTGGAGCTAGATCTGTTACAGATTGTGAACTTGTCTTTACTTTTAGGCGTCTTCCCTGAACTTCTAAAAACAGCTGAAATCAAACCCCTGCTAAAAAGGGACAATCTAGACAAGACACAAATGAGCAACTACAGGCCAATCTCAAATCTTCCTTTTCTAAGTAAGATCATCGAAAAAGACGTTTTTCATCAGCTAAATGACTTTTTAACACAAAACTATGATGTCTTCCAGTCAGGTTTTAGACAGCGCCACAGCACTGAGACTGTTCTGACCAAAGTCATTAATGACATATGTTTGATACAGAAAAATGTATTAGTCTCACTGGACCTCAGTGCTGCATTCGATACAGTTGACCACAATATATTACTCAAACAACTGAAAACTGGGTGGGCTTCTCTGGCACTGCACTACACTGGTTTCAATTTTACTTAGAGAACAGGATGTACTTTGTGTCAATAGGTAATTTTACATCTGAGCAGACAAGAAGTACATGTGGAGTTCCCCAAGGTTTTATCCTGGGGCCTCTTCTGTTTAACATTTACATGCTCCCACTGGCACAGGTCATAAAGAACAACAAAATTAGTTACCATAGCTACGCAGATGACACACAGATATATATAACAATGTCACCAGGAGACCGAGGCCCTGTAGAGGCTCTTGGTAAATGCATTGAAGAGATTAATGACTGGATGTGCCTGAATTTTTCTTCAGTTAAACAAAAACAAAACTGAGGTGATTGTCTTTGGAGCCAAAGACATACGATCAAAGGTCACCAAAAAGCTTCAGTCTATACACCTAAAATCACCAACCAGGCCAGAAATCTGGGTGCAGAGATGGACTAAGACCTTAACTTTGAGAAACACATTGAGGGAATCACAAAGTCAGCCTACTATCACCTCAAGAATATATCAAGGATAAAGCATCTGATGTCTCTGGAAGACTTGGAAAAACTAGTCCAGGCTTTCATCTTTAGTCAGCTTGATTATTGTAACAGTGTTTTTACAGGTTCTACCTAAGAAATCAGTTAGACAACTGCAGCTTATTCAGAACTTAGCTGCTTGAGTCCTCACTAAGACCAAAAAAGTGGACCACATCAGTCCAGCTCTGAGGTCGTTAGACTGGCTGCCGGTCCATCAGAGGACAGACTTTAAAGTTCTGCTGCTGGTCTATAGAGCTCTGAATAGTTTAGGACCAAAACACATCAGTGACCTCTTGACCCAGTATGAACCAACCAGAACCCTCAGGTCATCTGGATCAAGTTTCTTATCAGAGTCAGAACCAGACATGAAGAAGCTGCATTCAGCTTCTATGCTCCACATGTCTAGAACAAACTCCCAGAAAGTTTCAGATCACCTGAAACAACCAGTTTATTTAAATCCAGGTTAAAGACCCACCTGTTCTCTACCTGTTTGCATTTCAACAGTTCAGACCTGGATCTTGTTCTTTTAAGCTGAAATCTTGACTTTATTTCTTACATTTTATATATTGTAATTGAGCTTTTACTTTCTATTTTTATTTATTAATTACAATTCTTTTAATCTTTATTTCTAATTCACTTGCGTTACTTTTTACACTCTGCTGTGATGTTTTATGTAAAGCAATTTGAATTGTGTGTGGCTGCACGGTGGTGTGGTGGTTAGCACCGCAGCCTCACTGCAAGAAGGTCACGGGTTTGAGCCTCGGCTGGGGGAGGTTCGAATGTAGGGGGCTGGTGGCCTTTCTGTGTGGAGTTTGCATGTTCTCCCCGTGTATGCGTGGGTCCCTGCCTCTCACCTGAAACACTGCTGGGATAGGCTCCAGCTCGCCCGCGACCCATAATAGGAACAAGCGGTACAGATAATGACCGATGACTTACTTTGAATTGTCTTGTACATGAAATGTGCAATACAAATAAATTTGCCTTGCCTTACTCAGGAAGTCGCCTTTTGAAGAATACAACTCCTAAGTGGGCATGTTAAAGAGTGATGGCAACTGGTTAGCATTGAGGTAATAAATTAACAAATTAACAAACGGCTTTTAATAAACGCACTATTTTTAGGCATGACATCACCTTTAATCCAGATGCACTCGATCAAAGCAGAATCAGAGCCCTATTATGATTGTGAGCAGAACGGCAAAGCAGCAATATAAAAATGACAGAAATGAACACCTGGCCTACTCATTAAGTAATTTTTTTATTCTAAGGAACAGAAAATCAAAGTAAGGGCAGGTCTTTTTCATTTATCAATAAATGTATGGATCATAAAAGGGCTAAAAATAAGGAAATGTCAGACTGAAAAATGAAATAATTAAGTGTGGATATCTGACTTCAAACGGGTGAGAAAGTGTGGTGAAGCTGTAAGATCAGCATTAACACAGTAGGACGTGACAAGGTTAAATCTGACAGAAGGGAAGACCCATCCGGTTTAATTAATGAAGGGATGTTTAGAGAATTTATACGTTTGGGAGACTGTGTATAAGGTCTAGTCAGACATGTCTATGCTCTGTATAATGGCACATGGCTGTAATTGTGAGGTTGAGTTGATTGGGTACTTTTGCCCCATGGGTGTATTTCTTTAATTTAAATTCACACCAGAGTATTTTATTTTCAGAGGAGAGGTTGCTTCATAAATACACAACTACACAGTGCTGAGAGGCAGCTTGTAGGAATTTGGTTGCTCAGACAGATTGGCTGAGAAGAAGATTAAACATTTTAGGATACACAAGTCTCTTAAATTCATTGACATTTACGATTGGTTCAATAAGAGGAGTGCTAAAATACATAACCTGTTTAAAGAGTAGAAATAAAGTTGGTTGTACCACACTTTGTATTCTGTATTGAATGACTTATTCTTCATCCTCTTGCTCTTTCTCTTTACCCAGCACACACATATATTGACACACTCCCTCCCAGGCGGGTACTACTCAGAAGCTCATCCAGAAGCCCAGTTGGGGGTTTGGGCTTTTGGAAATGAATCTGTCAGAAAGATGGATTTTGCCCGACTGTTTTTGTAAGCATATCTGAGCTTTGGAATTCTAAGGGATTTGGTTTTGTGAAAGACGCTTTAGCTTGTTCCACACATCCCTGCCTCGTCTACACTTACAGTCGCAAAGTTACTCCAGAGGTAGAGGAGGAGGCTGGGAACATTATAAGTACACCTCATCCATCAGTCGCTGTCATCTGCTGAACTGATTCTGACACCTCCTGATCATATTTTATCTTCTCTGCTCAACTAAGTTCCAGATGATCGTCCAAACAGTTGCATCAGTCTTTGAGTATGCACATCTGCCCTTGATAAGATCCACATTTCAGAAGGTGCATATAGGTTTCTAACAGACGTCAACAGAAACTAGGATTGGATAGAGCCAAAACTGTAAGGATTCAGACAACAGAAGTCCAAAGTTCTCTTAAACATTTTTTGTGGGTGCTAGACCATAGAAGAGGTCCAACAAAGAGTTTTACTTTATCTAATATCTGTCTCTTACCCAGAACAAACATATATTTTAGAAAGCTTTCCATTCTAATAGCAGTATTATATGTTATGTTTTTCGTGGAGGTTTAAGGTCTTTATACCACCTCTTATTACTGATCATAAAGTCACTACTAGGGGTCAGCACTGGGATTAAAATCCCATGGGTCCCATGTGACCCAGTGCAAATTTTATTAATCTCAATCACTTTTAGAATTGGATCAATGCTGTTGGCTTGTTGATCAATGTATCAATGCAAATTAATGTTATGTGACACCTCTACCAGACTGCGGGTATTGAACATTAGTTAAAAAAAAAAAAAAGCTTCCCCTACAGGTCAAACACCCGAAAAAGAAAAAAAAGTCAGTCCTGAGCTTTTTCCTTTAAAATTACCAAGTTGTTTGGAGTTTTATACCAGATTTAAGTTCAAGCATGTCATCAGTAGCGATCCTCACCACCAGAACCAAGAGTTACGGTTGCAGAAAACCCGAAGCCATAATAGGAGGACAGCAGCAGTCGTTCTGAGATCATCAGCTGGTCTGTTAAGTTGTTTGGAGACTGCAAACTATCACTGATAAAATGACATTTTGGGTCAAATATATGATTGAATGCTTGTTGCAGGTGCCTTATTCTTTGAGAATGTGATGTCTTTGACTTGGAATTATTTGTGTTGTTTTAGACTGGAAATTAAATTAATGTGACATAAGTGCAGTTTCTGTCTCTCACAACATCATTGGAAAAGCTGACCCAATGACTGAGTAAAAATGAGTAAAAAAAAAAAAATAAATAAATAAAAAAAAAAGGAAAAGCTGACCCATGTTGCCTGTTATAAAACAGAGATTAGTCTATAAATGTAAATAAGAAGCGTAAAGAAAAAGACCTCCCTCATTCCGGGGAAATCCCCATGAAAGAAAACATTATTCAAATTTAATACCAAAAGGTTACATTTGCACAATGTGTTTCATAAGCTAATGTAATAAATATTCATGTATATCTTTTCAAATGCATAGAAGAAAATGCACATGAAAGACCCCTGGATGGTTTAAATACTCCCATGAGGCCTTTCAAATGCTCCGCAGTGGCTGGACGCAGTGTGTCTGCATCATTGGGAGGATTTACTGAGGGCTTTGCATTTTTCTGTTGCGCATTCCTTTTCATCTTCAGCTGCTTTCTAGCTGGAGCTGCTGGCTCACTGCCACGGAAGCTGTCCACCATCCTGCATGTAAAACCCAGTCCTGGCTGGGAGGTGACACGGCCATGATCGCATTAAGTCGCTTTGACATTTGACAAGTCAAAAGGCACTTTCTGTTAACTTCATCTCATTCCCAAAACTTTAACTGCAAATTTGGCATAGACCACATACAGGGTCTGAAGTCGCATGCCTCTCAGATGTAGAGGAACATTTCCATTGAGGGTTTATACCCATAAGAGAAAATCAACTTAAAGCAGTCTCTTTTGAAACCAAACCATGAAAGTTGTGCAGTGAGATTTACCTTTATTTTTGCATGCTGTATTTTTGGTCAAGACTATAGTTAGCTACAACATCTTCTGTATTATTCCAATAATAATGTCTCAGGGAAACAAAACCGAAGTACTGCTTCAACTGCTAAAACCTTACTAGTTTATGTCGCCCTGCATAAAAACCCATCTGCAAAAGATTAGCCTTGTTTATAAAGTTTCTTCGGGGTCTATTCTGGAGTTAAATAAACCAAAATCAATGTCTGTCCAGGGAGACCTGTCCATGAAGCAGTAAGCAAACTTTGCTAATTGTTATATAATGGGTTAATACTTTTGTTTCTATCAAGCATTTAACCACATGCACGCTGTATAATTGAACCACCCTCATCACACCAGATGCATGGTATTCCACATGCACAAGGGATTGCAACAGATTATCAGTCATACGGCATATCAAAGTACTACAAGTCGTATGGGAACTGCCTGCAGGTAGAACCAATAATATTCTTGCATCCAGACATGAGTAGAGTACCCAGAAATTGTACTTAAATAAGAGTGTTACTTTAAAACAACATTAGTCAAGTAGAAGTGAAAAGTAATCATCTAAAATAATTGCTTGAGTAAGAGTAAATTAGTGTTTGTTGAAAAAAACTTCAGGTACTCAGTAACTGATTGTAACTTCTGATTATTTTTTTTAAGAAATGGTGTAGGCAGACAGACAAAAATATAACGTGTGATTTCTGTTATTTTGAAATAATAAAACAAAAATTAAAAAAAGGTTAAATCTTTACATATTGACAAATTACAGCACAAAAACCACAAAAATCAGAACATAAAGCTGTTCAAAGTGTCCTGTGTTACCTGCTGAGAGTTAGGGAGGGAATCTGGGTTCTTCGTTCTTTAAAGGTGGTTCAGTAGGAAAAAAAGAAGACTTTTGTTTTTTTTCTACGAATCTATTAGTTGTGTTTACTTCATTTTATTGGGGTGAACTTTCTGTTGACTGAAAAAAAAAAAAGCTACAGGGATTAAGCCATTAAAATACACATATCACATTTAGTTTGCTTAAGTTAACTTAATGAAAAGTGTAATCATTGCTGATTAATGGTTCAAATCTGAGGACATACTGACCAACTGTTGTGGTATCCACATTTCTGTACATGCTCAGCAGAACAAATTTCAGAAATTTAATTTTGACCTTTTTTGGGCCTTTGTATGATTGTTATATTCGTTAACAATGCTACTTTATATGAAACAGCTAAACCTTGGTATGATGATGTTTTGTATTAAGCCTCTGACATTACATACCTGAAATCGATAGTTTGTAGGTTAACCAAACCACATTGACCATTGAAAATTTTTGACAGTTTGTAGCTGCCTCCATAGAAAATGCATTGTGATCTTGTTAGGTCATGTAGGATAACAAAATATTTACTAGTAGTAGTAATAAGAATAAGGTTATTTCGAGCACATACAAAACCAAATGTAAAGCCATAAAAATTCCAAATGCAGACTCCTTTTTAAGACTAGGATTATGTAACCTAACAAGACTACATCCACCTAACCAAAGAAAGAAAGGAATTTGTTTAAAGGTCCCATATTTTGCACTTTATTCCCAATCTTAAACAATTCTTTGACATTTCAATGAATTGTCAGAACCATGTTTTAGTCAAACCGGCCTTTAAGTTTGACTGCAGCAGCTTCTCTCTCACCCCCTATTTCACCTCCGCCAGAGAACGTCTAAATGGGCGGGGTTATTGTGGGAGATGAGCAGCTGCTGGCTCCGCCCATCACCCCATTTCGTCTTCCTGGAGGCGCGGTTTTACTGCGTTTGCTGTGATGATGAACATGGCTTTGCGTTCCCATGGTAACAGTATGTGGAGCGTTGCAGTAGTGTACCACACTCAAGTCATTAAGTGGTGTAACAGAAACTAAAAAAAAAAAAAGGTTTACACAACTCATCTATTCATTGGTTCATTTTGTCAGAAAGCGGGAGTAACCTACTGAACGACCGCTAGCTTCAACTTTAGCGATTAGCATTGCCCTTCCACACGATAACACTCCACGCTCCTCTCTAGGAGAAGGTACCCTGTGTTTTGGCTTCAACTGGTAGAGACGCTGTCTTGAACCTTACCAGTTTGAACCAGAATCTGACCTAGGTGAGGTTCCTGGAGAAGTCTAGACTCTGCGGCTGCAGCAGGACGTTTCTGAATGGTTAGTAAAAAATACTGTCTCTGAATATGTTGCTTAGTTTGCATGTGTTACAATTTCTACCATGTAGCTAATTCTAGCTTCTGCTAACAGTAAGGTTAACTGTTACAAACTAAGATAGTGTATGGTTCCGTATCTTTTTTCTTTTTCTTTTTTGTAATGTTCACACTTTTTGCTGTTTTTTTTTTTTTTTTATATTAAAATGGTTCCGGTGGGAATAGGGGGTAATAGCAAGTTCAAAGCATGTTCTGGTTAAAAAAAAAAAAAAAAAAAAAAAGAATTTTAAACCTACTGAATGTTAGCTCTGTGGTTTTGCTCTGCATTCTCTCTTTATGGCCATTTTCACAATCTAGAAAATGTGCCCTCTATTCAATTTTTTGAATACACAGATTGTACCTATGCAGTTATCTTACTGAAAAGTGCAACACTGAAACAAAATAAAATCCAAAAAAATGAGGGACTCATTAGAATAAAAGAAATGGTTGTTTAGCCACCACAGATGTTGGACCACCACAGACTTGCTCCCTAGTCGTGTGTCTTATTTGTGATTGCAACCACAGAAGCCAAGTATCTGAGATAACATGTCGGCTCGCTTGGATCATGGCTGTAAGATGACCAAACACAACCCTCCACGGTATCCAGATGTGGATATGAGTCTGGTCCATTTCATTTATTCTGCTAAGTTAAGGATAGTGTACAATATTTTTTCCTATGTTGTTTCTCTCCTTCAACCACGACACTCAATACATGACTGCGGCACACACAAACACACATAAAAGGCAGCCACAAAGGCAGCACTTTATTCCATGACATGGCACCTGTGAGAAGAAATCATAAATGATGAAGCCCTGTTAGCTTGAGCTTCTGCGGCTGCTATAAGCTAAAATAAACTAAACTAAACTGCCAGCTTTGCTGTGTGCTCTTTAGCATTTGCAGGAAAAACATTGGTTCCGCTTGGGGATTTTTTGAAAGAGCGGGCTCAGTCAGCTGGGGGCGGGTAAATGGCAGTATCCACAACCGAGGGGAGTGGTCATTTCCCCTTTAGACGTCACAAGGGGAGAGATTTCAGGCTCGCCCATTTAAGCGCATATCTGCTATAAAGTGGAGCAAGCAAGTGAGAGAGGAGACAGACTTTCCTCAGTTTAAGGACTTGTGTTTTGGCTACGGGGATTCAAATGGCTGTTAGAAGACCTTTAGAAATTGTATTTTGGACAATATGGGACCTTTAAACTTAAAACTGGCTGCAGGCTGTAGCTGATATGTTGGCTTGTTTTAGCAGACACAGAAGACACTGTTCTCTTGAAACAGGTGTAAAACTTGCTTTGTATGTGAAGCCAGGAATGTTCATTAGCTGGGGAGGCAACTACCTCTAGATACAAAGAGTTTATGCTGCAATGCTGCCATGGTTTATGTGTGGTCATGTGGCTGTATTGCTACCTCTAATTGGTGAAGTGAATCTACTGGCGGCATCTCTCCGGCAAAAGTAAAGCAGTTCTAATTGAATGAATGATTGAAAAAAAAAACTCTAACCCTACGCATAAGTAATTAATTGTGTTGCCTAATGTAGTGGCGAGTAGCGTTTCTTCTTCACAAATTTCTCAAGTAAAAGTTTAAAGTATGGTGCAATAAAACTCTCAAAATATTTGCTCAAGTAAATGCTATGGAGTAAATGTAACTCGTTACTACCCACCTCTGCTTGCATCTATCTTTGTGTTAACGATCAAAGGCTGTGCAAATGAAAATCTATATTTTTTAATGAGATGTTTTGAGCTGACTGGTTTAAAATAACCTGAGATGGTGAAGTACCACGTTAACGCTGTGTCCTTTATGTGTATTGTTTCCATCAGTGTGCAAAATGATCTCTTAAAATTGCACGGTGAGCCTGCTGTAGAGAAGCTTTGTGTTGATGAAATTTGCATGAGAGATGAGATTCAATTTTACCATGAGAGATGTCTCCTTCACTTCTTGGCTGCACACGCCATATGTTTCTCCTTACTCATCCCAATGTCCACAGAAACACTGGATGTTCATGAGTCATTAGATAAGACTTGGATTAAATGGAAATTAAAATCAAGTTTTAAATTATTGTACTTTCATTGTAAACATTGTGCTGTACAGTCATTTTTGCAGGTGGAGTTTTAAAACACTTCATTTCTCTGGAAGTGTGCAAAGAGAAGGATATTTGTGCTGTCATTTAAATCACATATCGATTTGCATTTATCTCATCCCATCAAATAAACAATATTTTTAGGATATTGATCATTTTAAGTCATCTTGATGCTTTCCTGTTTCCACATGAGCCATAACGGGGACAAACCATAACCAAGGAAAAGAGACTTTAAAGAAAGGTATTCATAGTTTCCCTATGAGTTTCAAAAGGGAAGGTAAGGTTAGGTTTCCAGAACATCCTTACTTTCACTAACTATTACTGTCACAGACATTAAATCTGTCAGGAGCGGCGTGGCTCTGCAAGGTAGAGTGGTCGTCTTGTAACCCGAGGGTTGCCGGTTCGAGCCTCAGCCCATTTTGTTTTGACCACTAGAAGTCTAGGGACGAGTGTGGTCAGTAACAAATCGGGCCGGAGAAATGTAAATGGTATATTATAATATTCTTATTATAACAAACAAAGTAAATGTCAATCTCCTATAAAAGAATTACAAAACAGGTCAGGTTCAAACAAAACTGAGTAGTCTGTAAACACAGGATACCATATCCGGCAACCTAAACATAAATATATATACACACACACAACAAAAGATGTCCTTTTTCAGGTATCCAAATAACAAGAAAGGTTATACTCAATACAAAACAAAATAAATGTCAACCAGACAGTTAACGTACTGGGACTTCAATAATACTACTAATAAACTGAGAGTTATTCAATGCAACTAGGTAAACTTAAATATCACACTAACACAAATTGGAAGACAAGATAGTCTTTTCTCCAAACTAGATTACGATCACAGAAAGCTCTCACAATCTATTCAGCCACCAACAAACCCACACAGGGTGTTAAGCAAGAGAGAGAACCCAAAGCCGGCGAACTGTGTGCCCACGGTACACAGCTGCCTCGAAAGCTGGTGATGCAGAGTTTTTATGGACGAGGTGTCCCTGACGAGCGGCCCCTTTCGGGAGGTGTCGAGGTGTCCTTGGGCAAGACACCGAACCCCTAATTGCTCCTGATGGGTCGTGGTGAGCGCCTTGCATGGCAGCTTCCGCCATCAGTGCGTGAATGTGTGTGTGAATGGGTAAATGTGATGTATACTGTAAAGCGCTTTGGATAAAAGTGCTATATAAGTACGGACCATAAATCTATTTTGGAGTTAACTGTTGATTTGTTTTGAATTTAGTGCTGCATGTGACGTTCAATTGCTGTTGGACAATTCTCATGTCTTGGCCTTTCAAATCATATCAACCATGAATTACACAAATCTCTTTAGTTATATCTTTTACTGACACGCAAACACACAGAAACAGCCATGACACCAACGCACGACAATGAAGCCAACCTTTTTTTTATAATCATGGTTCAGTGATAACACAAGAGTTTATGAGTGTGTTGCTTCTTGATAGGTTTGCATAGGAACCAGGATATCAAATTGTTTCTTCATACAAATAAACTAAATGTGGCAAAATACTGGAAACTAAAAGGTTGTAGGAGGTGTTGTGTAAGCAATGCTTATGGCTCAGTGGAAGTAAGCACAAAGGATAGAAAGGCTGGAAAGTTTCAGCCTTGAGAGAAATCTACAGGTGTAGACATCCCTGCCCTCTTCATTACTGCACATAGAGTGTGTGTGTGTGTGTGTGTTCGAATACATTCTTTATGTTTGTTTATTATTACATTCTATCTGTAAGAGAGCTGCAGCCTCAGGGCAAAATAAACAGATCATCTCAGTAAGGACGGTATAAAATCCTTGAAACAAGCACAGCTACATGTGGACACACGCATAACAAGCCAGGGCTGAACTCTCATAGTTGTGAGTCAACAAACATGAACATTCCTGCATTTAGATTCAAGACATTATAAATCAATAAAACACACATGAAAACTTAAAGACGATCTTATGGTGTAACCTTCAGGCCATCCAAAACCTGAACTAGGGCTGATGAACAGTGAACTCGGTGAGTTTAATAAGAACATTTATTTTTTAAAATTATACACGGTATACTAAATACTTTGATACAAACCTTCTGAGGTAAAAGATGGGAATCAAGAACTGGTTTTAAATTTTCCAAGGCATAAGAATTAGATTTTTCAAAGCTCATCAGTATGCACTGGGAAACGGGCTCTCTAGTTTCACAGATTGTGCTTAAGAATCAATTTTCAGTCTTTATCCTCAATGTCACAACTTATTTCCACTTTTATTCCTCATTTTCAAACTCAGATCTTGTGATGCTGCGGTGTAAAAGGAGGAGACAAACACCTCCAGTGTTCCCAGTTTAAAAAATTACATCCAAGTGATGCCTCGACTCCTGTTTTGTGGACGCTGCAGTAGAATAGGTGGGTTTAACCAATAGATGGACAGATGCATCATAGGAGGCTATGATTTGTGTGAGAAAATGTGTCTGTATAAAGTTCCCATAAAGCATTCAAAGATGGCTCTGCCCTTTTATTCTCACTACAAATCCTTCCTGTGAGATGTTCACACCCACCAAATCGTCAATCTTGTGTTTGTGTGTGCTAGAAACACCCTGATTATCTGGTCTAGAAAAGTACTTGTAATAGTCTGTGCATAATCGCCAGCATGTCTGAGCAGCATCCGGTCTTTTTGTGCTCTGAGTAATGGACAGTCTCGTCAAATGTGATAGTATCTCACTTCCCTGAAGGAGTTCGCAATGGTCTAAATATAAGCAGGAAAAAAGCCTTTTCATTGGGAGAGCAACGCTTTCAAATAACGACATATGAAGGGGTCACTTCCCTCATATGACAAAAGATGTGGTCATGCACTTCTTTATTTTATGTATTCTTGTTTAAAGTAACCATTTTTTTAGGCATCTGATGTATGCTGAGTGTAAAGAAGCTAAACTAAACCTTTTAAGGGCAGTTTCTACAGCAGAAGGTACTTCTAGTCAAAAATACAGACTTTTTCTTTTAGTTTTCCATTTCTTGGATTTTATTTTTAATTTCTTCAGCACCACCGTGAAAATTACTGTCAATCCTGTGATGGGACTGAAGTACAAATATTAAAACCTTCAGTGGATAAAGTCAAACTATTCTTTAAGTTAACAGGTCTATGTGAGCAAATTTAGGATCAACATCTTTGTTTTTGCTACAGTTTCGGGAAATTGTTTAAATTTCAGAAAGACTTACAATAATATATTAAGAATAATAAATTATGATTAATATTTTTTGATAGGGATATATGTTTCATTCATGTTTATTTTACAAAAGGCTACGGCAAGCTTAAGCTGTCATCACAAATCCCTTTTAAGTCTAGTAAGTATCCTTTAACTCAAACATCCAAATATCATTGAGGACTGAAAGACATGATGCAGCTGATAATGATATTTTTGAGGGTTTTTAGTTAAATATTAAAGCAGTTTTACTTGCAATTATCCTGCAGCGCTCCTCCATGTTGAACATGCAGACTTGAAAAAGAGAAATGTGTTGCACCTTATGTCTAAAGCAGGGGTGCCCAAAGTCGGTCCTCGAGGGCCGCTGTCCTGCAGATTTTCATATGTTTCATGCTTCAACACACCTGACTCAAATGAAATAAATCCAACAGCCTATTAAGTTTTGCACAATGACTCGTCCATTTGAGTTAGGTGGTTTTGGAGCAGTGAAACATCAAAAACCTGCAGAATTGTGGCCCTTAAGGGCCGGAGCTGGGCACCCCTGGTCTAAAGTCTACACCACAGATTGTGCTCGACTCTTCCTCTAGATTCTGCATGGAGGAGATGGACTGCTCTGTACTGTGTGCAAAGTGTTGGTTTAACAGAAATTTAATTAATCCATTAACAAACATTTTTCTACAGCAAACACGACCAGAGAATGTCTGAAATATTCAGACTTTTTTTTTTCCTTTTTTCCATTGCTGTTCAAACAATAAGTTGCAGCTTCAACAGCCCTTAGCTGTACAGTAACATACTGTCACAGTGGGCAAAACAAACAAGCAAACAAAAACTAAACATAAACCCCCCCCACAAAAGCTGCCACAAAATCAGGTATGTTAGATCACAAAAACAACAAAAAGCCACAATTTACAGAAGTGACAGATTTGTCATTTTAGAATTAATACTGTTAGGATTAAATATCATACTATAAATAAATGACGAATTATTTAAAGTTAATGACAAGTGGGAGATGCAGTTTGAGTAATCCTCACATTTATACCCACTGAGACCACTGCTTGATTCTTGTAGTTTATCTTTGAATTTGAGCTCATGAAACCAGCTGTAGGATCTTAATACTTACTGGGTAACACTTTACAATAAGGGTCCCTTAATTAACGTTAGTTAGTGCATTATCAATGATGCTAATGTTAAGTAATACTTTAGTAAGGCCTACCTGATGACATACACAGATCAGCATTACTAAATTACTTATGACATGAATAATGGTTGATTAGTTCTGATCCAGGTAATGTGCACCATATAGGGAAGGATCAGTAGATGCATTAGTTAGCTGTTACTTAATACTCATTCACTAAAAATCTACACCATTAGTAAACAATTACTTGATAAAATTTTAAGGGCTTACTAACATGTTAACTAACATCATAATTAATGCTGAGTAATGCATACATAATGACAAATAATTATATAATTCAACTTTTGTTAACACATAATAATGCATTAAGTAAGGTTGAGTAGTAAACATTTATTATCTGCGCATTAATACAATAAGTAGCATGCAAACTAATGCTAAGTAAAACATGATATTAGTTAATATGTTATTTAACATTTAATTAATGCTTAATAATGCACTAACTAACGTTATTTAAGGCACCTTTATTGTAAAGTGTTACCACTTACTGTGATGCTAGCAAAAATGGTTTCATCCCATTTAGATTAAAGAGACTTTGTGGTTCTCTGCAATATTACAGCACTGGGCCCAGTCCAGACAGCAGTAAAATATATCATAAACCAGACCTGATCATCAGCAGTCTCAACACAAAAGCATCTTGGGGGGGGAAGGGGGGAGAGGGGGGGGGGGGGGGGGGGGGGAGGGGGGGGGGGGGGGGGGGGGGGGGGGGGGGGGGGGGGGGGGGGGGGGGGGGGG